>JADNRV010000544.1:0-25399 GCA_015499995.1 Flammula alnicola
GCGACCGGGCTCCAGAGCTGTCCTTGCCGTCAGTCCACCCATGTCAGGAGCGGCAACCCATGAGAGACTCGCTAGCTTTGGGTATGACAGCGCTCCTGGCTCACGCCTTATGCCAGGATCAAGGTAGGATTCTGATCCTCGGATATCAATTGCCTTCGGAGTACTGATTTTCATGTCTTTCTTCGCATTGTACGTATTGTATAGTACGGCCTATACTCGTGTGCCTCCAGCTGCACATGACCGTATAAGGTCTGGAGATGGTCAGGATCCGAGGTACAACTATGCCGCCAACAACCGCATGGATTGGGTGGATGATAGCTCGTACAACGGCCCGAGGCGATATTAGCCTCTCGTTAGCCTAATGCAATCGCGTCTTGCTTCTCTGTAGACCGTGTCCGCGTCTGATTTAACATTGCGCATATCTGTATTATTTCTATGAACTTTGCATCTTTTCAGTCGAACTGCTTAGTCGAACTGCTTTCGGGGTCATGTAGCGCTAATTTTTGCACGCCGATGAATCAAATATCACCTGGAGAGGTTGTAACCCACGGTCCGGCTTTGCTACAATGACCGTCGGCCCTCGTCAGCCCCAGACTGTCGAGATGTCCAAGACCGATATTTATCTGAATTATCTGAAGGTCCCGACCTCGTTTAAACAATCTTAGATACCCACAGGGTGGGTACCTAGGCACACCTATGATCTACTTGTTATTTTTACACCAGCTATTGAAACAGAACAACGACTAAACTTAGTTGATGACTGTCATGGGAAAGCCTGTAAGCACCTGGGTTGATCGCAATCGATACATCGAAGGATGTCTAAGTACTTACCATGGGATGCATGTAGATATAGACTCAGGTTGAGAAGTGTTTCCCTGTATGTGCAACTGCTGTGCTCATGGTCATTTCGCCGCTGTACAGCAACTTTACATAAGGCTGGCAAGAACTGGTTAAGAAGACAGTCCAAGGAGATCATAAGACCAGCCATGTCAGAATAGACTTTGCAGTAAGCTATCACTTACCAATTGACGTTATGGCGCTTCATATGAATCACGAGAATACGGCATACTTGAATTAATTTCGCGGAAAAATGGAATCTGCTCCGTGAGCATCTGCGTTTCCTGTGAAATCATGAGCCTGAGATGAAGCCGGCAGATATGGAGATGTGCTCACACCTAATTCCCATTTTAGACGCTTTGGGAGGGAGTGTGTTGGAGCTGCAGTGCGACGCACATGGTGGAGACTTCGGAAAGCAGTGAACTTGGTTCATTTATACCATGAGCTTCTTTTGTGCAAAGCTATCTATGCACGCATGCGCCGAGTTAACCCCATCCTACTCCATCGTAAGAACTCTGTTCTGTTCTGATCGCGTCATCAGTGATTTTGTTAAAGTTCTCCGGGAATTGTCTCCAGGGGAAATGTCCGCTTCGTTGGGACTAGGGTTCCCAACAATCAAGTGCGAAAATAGAGTTCATTTCGAGTAAAACCCACTTATTTTTTGACATCCCAAGTTGACATAGAGGGGCCGAGGTTAACTGATAATCTTCGAATCCAGCGGCGTCAATTCAACACTTTGCATACGATCGAGTAATCGCCGATGGGAGGCGAGTATACTTAGCGTTGCTAAACGGGGTGTGCGTTATGTCCACAATCGGTCAAACGGAGCAGGGCGCTGGCATCTGGTGTATGATTTAACCGCAAAGGTAAATGCTACAGCCTTTCAAGAGCCTGTCGCGGACACGAGGGTTCGCTGTAGTGTCTTTTCTCGAATTAAAGTCTAAAGGAAAAGGCGTGTGTTATACCGTTACGAGGATGTAACATTACTCAGGTGGCCTATCGGTATCAGTTGCTGGCCTTTTTTCGAGTATCCCATCCACGATGCCGAATTCCATCGCTTCTTGTGCTGTTTGTAGGTTGAGCGCCTGATTAGATAGGCATCGCAGACAAGTTTAACTTACCGGTCATGTAGTAATCTCGCTCTAAAGCCCTTTCTGGATGTGTGGCGTCGAGGTCAACCTATTAAGAGTAGAAAAGAGGGGAAGAATGGTATTCACCGAAACGTGCGAGGCCTTCGGCCTCTGACTCTCCTTCTTTAGAGCAATGCTGCTGGTAAATGCCAGTCAGAAGTTGACGTATCCGTAATATCTCCTTTGCGTGAATAGCAATATCAGATGCTTGACCCGAGGCACCGCCGGAAGGTTCTGGATCGGGGAAATTGGTGGGGCTTGTACAGGGCATAGTATGGGCGACGTACGATGAATCATAATGCTGGCGTTTGGCAGACAGTGCCGTTTCCCTTTCTCACCAGAAGCGAGAAGCAAGGAGCCCATTGACGCGGCTAATCCTAGGCTGTAAGTATGAATTGGAGATGAAACATACTATTCAGGACATCAATCAAAGTTCAAAAAAAAGGTTTGACAAGATTGTCCACCTGCATCTGCACACGTTAGTTTTGGAATGTGAGTGACGGAGTAACGCAAGGCTCACTGTGTCATAAATTGCTAGCCCAGCAGTCACGCTACCGCCGGGAGAATTAATATACAAGTGTATCGGTTTTGTTGAATCCTCGGCTTCCAGGAACAATAATTGGGCCACAATTAGAGTTGAGTCAGAGTCTCGTATCTGTGTCATTCAGGCATGAATGGTTGGTGGATCAATTGACTGAACATACAGGTCCATGGAGCATTATCACGCGCTCTCTCAGGAGACGAGAGAAAATGTCATAAGAGCGTTCACCTCTTCCCTATATATGGCATGAGTGGAAAATATTATTCGAGGGAATAAAGGACCAACAGTTTGCTCGATAACGATTGGTACGAGGTTCGCAGATGGCGCTTCCCACTGGTCCTGAATTGACTTGATGGACTGCCCTGCCAGAGGGTGAAACAGTCTTCTTGACGATTGTAAGGACCAAAGGCGAGCTGAAGATGTGATAGATCTCGAGAACATGGTTGTTGAGCGAGAAAGAGAAAGAGAACGTGAAGGCCAGACATTCAATTTCCAGTTTGAGGGAGAAATCCATCACGTGACTGACGCGTCAACAAGACGAGAAAAGTTGGAGGTGGGCAAAGCCCTACAGCCCGATCATTATTTGCCTATATTTACTTACAGCTTTGGCTCCCTGTAAGTTGACCGTCTTCGCGCCGATTGTATCTCCTCCTTCCACATCAAAGGAAAACCTGAAGTTGAGGGTGGAATGTCAATAAAATAATTGATAGTCCGTAATGCCCGGAGCTTTTCCAAAAACTCTCAAAACTCCGAAAATCAGAATATGGAACTCAAGCAGATTTGAGGTTAGCGAGAATTCCCCCGGTCATACTCTCTGTACATAGATTTTATTGCTGCATGCCAAATTGCAGGGGAAGGAATGCAACCGTCGTTAAGTAGTTAACGAGGCAATGGTGGAGCGCAAATTAGCAGGGAGAAAGTGTGACAGATGTGTGACAGACCGCGTCGAGCAGCTTCACGAAGCAGTCAACTCGACTTATTTATTCATTTCACGGACACAGAGATCTCATTCTTACAATTATGAAGCTATAGTATGTGTCTTTGATGATTTACTCAATGGCGGATATATTAAAATCTATTGTCTTCAATTCAAATCATCAGAAACCCTCACATTCATTTATACAACTACAGCAATGACTATCTATGAACTATCAGGATTTTAAGAACAGAACAGCCATTAAAAATCACGACATCTCATTATCATGCCGCCAGGGAAGAGGAAATCGGAAGCTCAGATACAGCAATGGGCACTTACCCAGTTTGCACGGAAATTGAAAGGCATGAATGGAGATCATGCAAATAAAGAAAAATCAACGGCCTCGTCAATAAATGCCTGGAAACAAGAACTATCTATTCTCGCACTAGGAGAAGAAGCTGAAGTGGACAACATATCAGCAAGTAATCTTATGCAATATCTCGTCACCTGGAATGAGAAAAAGGTTGCCGATGCAGGCGGAATTCGAGCATGGAACGCGCTTTCACCAGCTGACCAGATCCAGCGAGAGAAAGTCTTGGTCTATGAAATGAAGATGGACGAGGTAGATAGACTTAGAAACGAGAAGAACGAAACAAAAAGGCGAAGGGACAGGCATCGGACACGTTTGTTGATTTGATCTGCTGACTAAGCGTCACGGAAACCGAACCGGCCTTGCCCACCTCCAGAAAAGTTGACAAACACAGCGGCACCTTAGTCTCCCGTAGTCAGACTAACAAAATTCGTAAGTCTTTTTTATTGTATTGATCGACGACTTACTCATCTGTAGTCTGATTTCACGCGCGGTGGTCGAACCGTGCTGCACGATTTCAACTTTAAGATCACGTGTTTTGCCTAAATCCGGTCAGTTTCTTTCCACAATGACCTCATCGAACATCTCTTACGACTCCTTCGCGCTCGAAGTTCTAGGCTTTCGAAAAGCTAGATACCTACGCCCGCAACGCCTTTGTACAACAATTCTCATTTTATATCATCAAATCCAGCCCTCGTTGCTTGGAACTCCACCATAACATTTTATGCTTCGCTTTCCACTCCTTTGTACGATTCTCAAGCCCAGGTGGCTACTCCTGAGTCGGAGTCCTTGTCCTCAAAGTCAGATAAAACAGAAGGAAGAGAATCAACTGTTGTCAAACGCTCTTCCCACCCTCACATCTGAAGAACCCAAGTGATTGCACGGATGAACAGCATTAGAAAACAATGAAACCCCGTTTTTCCTGCTCCTGTGGCCAAGGTTGCCACGACATCTACCCCATCGAGGGCATGGCACATTGCTTCAAGTTTATAGTCGTGTGGTTCTATAGGTCGCAGCTGACATTTGGCCGAAATATCAGTAACAAGAGCACGGCCAGCTACCGTATTGTAGACATGCTGTGGGGCATTTGCATGTTGGGGGGGTTCAGGTGGTGCCATTATAATTAATTGCATCTACGATAAGCTATTTACATGGGGGAGAGATGGGAGAGACTCTGGAGGGCAAACATTGGTAAGGTCGACGCGTCAATTAACACACGCGTCAGATTTGTTTGGTCGTACTTGGTCATGCACGTGATGGTTGAAAGTTCGAAATCGTGCAGCGCGGTCTGACCCCCGTACGTGAAAACAGACTAGCGGCACCTTGTTAGGTGTGTGCAACAGCGACCACATTCTTCATTCTGAATCTTGCCCCCCGACGGTCACCGAGAAGTTACAATATATCAAAGCACCATACCGCTTGAGTCGACTATGGCTTCTCGATACCCGTTTACTCAACGTTCCAAAGAGGCACCCATGGATTACCAGTGGACCAACCGAAGTCCAGTGAAGCCAGCGTGGGCAGCTGGTGTTGAAGAACACACTACTCCTCGAAAACGTATGTGGCATTATCGTCTGTCCTTCATATTCAATCCAATATCAATATCCTTCTTCGTTTAGGCGCACACGATGATGTGAATCCTCCAACTCCTCTGTTGACGGAACAGCGACAACCCACCTTCGGTTCAAATCAGAATGTTCCCTTTCTCTTTCAACCAACTCCTGTGCCTCAAACTCCCCAATCTCATCCATGGGCCCCTCCTCCGCAATTTTCTATCTCAAAAGCATTTCCTACGCAAAATGATGTCAAAGACATAGATATGACCGAAGCTAGTCCCTTCAGAAACGACGAAACGAAAGGCGAGGAATCGCCAGTAAGAGAGAAAGAGGCCGATAACAGCAGACCGGTGGCGAGCGGGGCGCTCAGACGCGTCTTTAAACAGCGGACAAAACACATGTATACCCGACGTCGACGAGCACAAGAAGATGAACATGGAAGTTCGGGCTCAGAGGGTGAAAGTGAGGAAGAGGATATTGTCGCACCTCTGACAAAAACCTCGAATCATTACACTCTCAATATGCCTGCGCATCCGGCACCTCAATCCGACTTGCCATATATTCTCCTTGGGTGAGTTAATTTAAAAACCGACGAAAGCTCTTTCTCATTTTGCCCAGCTATCTTCAGTTCTTCTTCAATCTCTCTTTGATATTGATATTCCTATACCTCTTCGTGCAGTTCATAGTTACTGTACAGAAAGATGTAGAGCATCGGATTTTGGAATATTCTCAAGGTGAGTTACGGCTATTCTCCTGTTCAAGTAATTAATTTGGCGTTAGAAATCATCCAGGAAATTAGCATGTGTGCCGTGCAGTACACGAATAATCGATGTGCCGAGCCTAATCCTATTCCAGCCATGGTCCAGCAGTGTTCCAATTGGGAGACATGCATGAATCGCGATCCTGCAATTGTTGGACGCGCAAAGGTTGGGGCCGAGCTGATCGCAGAGGTCGTAAACGGTTTCGTGGAACCAATTAGCTGGAAGACTTTGGTACGTATGCTTTAATAGGGAAAGGTACAAAATAGGCTGACCCTTGCATCAGATATTCACGTTGACTTCGCTGGCATTCTTGACTGTATTCATTAACACCTTACTCTCTCTTTATCGCGCGAAACACCACCCTGTCACCCAAACCGCACATCACCCAGCCCCATCCTTCCCCATCGCACCATCTGCAACCCCCTTTCCGCCTCACCATTTAAGTTACCTGTCTCCAGCCGCTACTCCGAGCTGGGGTCGGTACCGGTCCGAGCAGGACCTCGAGTCGCCGACAAGACGGAGACGACTTGAAGGAGGAGCTGCAACCAAGATCAAATAGCACCGCATTATGAACCTAGCCTTGAACCTTATTGCGGAATACATCATGATATCCATAGGTACTTGCATTGTTTTCACCGGTTCTCGTTTGGATTACGCTATGATATGCATTTATATATACCGCCATGACACTTTTAAGGTGAGTACAGCATGCGCTCCGATGTGCCTTCGTCATTGATGAATTCCCAGATAACCACAAGGAAATCACCGCGTCACTTGTCATTTCCGACTGGTCGGTTCATTGTAGCCGTTTATGAAGACAGGAGAGTTTGCGCAGGTTCAGCTGCTTATGCACTCTTCCTATCCCGGTTTTTTCCGAGCACCGTCATCCTCATTTAACCTCGTTAACTGCGGCCACTATTTCGGGATTGATCATTGTTGTGATCCTTCTCGGGACTCGGGTGTTCAGGCTGTTCACAGCTTTTGTTTCCTGACCCAGCGAAGATCATGTCTGTTTTGGAAAGTGATCTCTTCCGGGATCTGGTGCTGGTTTTCATAACCCATACGATTGGTGAGCTTCCATGCTATAGTTGTCAGTTTCCAACTGAGCTCTCGTACAAATACAAAGTACGAGTCTTTCCATCCCCTCTTCATCATTTTATCCCACGAATGACAAGAAATTTCTAACAACCAATGAACCCTTCGAGCGGCAATTAACAGGAACGCAGCCTCATGTGAAGCCGCACAGGGAAGCAGGTCATTCTGATTAGGCATTCAGCCCCTTACAAGCCGTTCTCGCGTAGAGGGTCTGGATGCATCAAGGGGATCGTTCCTTCCTCCACGCGCTCTGCACCTGGAGGCTGGAGGCACCTGGCACGTATGAATTTCCGCTTCGAGCTGATTCAATATCCATCTGTCTTACAAGGCTTCGTTTTTATATGCGCTGATCTACATGAACACCACCGTGTCATCGAAGCCATCGATCAGAATTCGCTATCGACTGGTTGTTTCCCTCCAATACTGTGTTTATATATATATGTACTCCTTGGGTAAGTCTTCTTGAGTCTCTTTCTGGAAGATTGTTGACCAATGAAGTGATGCATCCAAAGACGTATCTTGATTCTTGATGCTCAGTGATGCTCATTGCCTTCCGAAGCTCCAACGTTTTTTATTTCAATTTCCCAGACTATGACTTTGTGGTGATGTTCGTCTGGCAACCACGCTGGACATCTAAATTGTCGGTGGCATTGGGGGTGAATTTGATAATGGTTGCCGATGCAGGTGTACATGGAATGTCAGGAGATGTCAGGGACAACTCTGATCTTCATTTATGTAAGGACGACTGAATGTCCATGCGCTGATGCCACCAGCGACAGCAGGACATGTAGGAAACTGCCTACCATCTTTATCTGACTACCCAATTGCCGTTGATATCTATGTACAAGTACATAGCGCGATGCGTTATTAATGTGCATCACAAATGTTCCTTCCACGATGAGCTGGGGCTGTCGACCTATGGCATGGCATTCAGTCAAAGCCTTTATGACCGTTGCAGGTTGTAATATCGTGGAGCTCACATGTTCATGTGGGGGTGTACATGAACTGCAGGGTGTGGGTTGCCCAAGAGTAGAAGTATTTATAACGCGAATAGTTTGGTAACCTTGTTTTGGGTCTGCAGCGATTATAGCTCTTGCGCAGTAGATGGTCTGGGTGAGAATTAAGCCGATGCCGATAAGCACGAAGAAGGGTATCGAATTGTCGGGTGACCAGGATGAGCAAATGCTCTTGATCATTTTGCATGATCATCTGTGATCGAGTTATCTCGGCCCTCGGAGTACTGGATATCTGTAGGAACGTCCAAATCCATTCATTTACAGCTACATACAGCTACCACCAATGTCAGTAAATTCCGGCCCTCCTTCTCGCAGCCACGAAAGAGTAAAAAAAGCAATTGGATCCCGTTTCCCAAACCTGAAGCAGAAGGAGCGGTGTTGGGTTCCATTCCAATCGAATGTTAGCCTTTTGTACTCGAAGAAGCGGCTGCCGCAGCTTTTTCCTCGTCCTTTTTCTAGGTTAAATGGACAAGATGTGAGCTTCGGTGCGCATAAGCGGCGCGGGTGACGCGTGTCCTCACTTTCTGTTTCGCTCGCAGGACTTCTGCATCACTGATTTCGAGATATCAGGTTAGTCCGGAATTTTATGCGACGCAAGAACAATGGCAAAATCAACTTACGCCTCCTTTCGCTTGGCTAAAGTAGCCGCACTTTCCTTTGGCTTCTTTGCATTCGCGGCGGTTTTTTTCTGCGCCTTGAGACGGTCTTGGTCGCGCTGGTTTCCGCCTATGAAATCATAGAAACAAAACGTGAACTTGAATCCGTATACCAATTGACAGGGAAAGGTAGGGTGCAAAGTATCTCAGGATGTCGAGCACTTACGAGTCATTTGTACACGTTGACGAATGGTATGAGGTCAGAGTTGACGACAACCGTCAGCTTGTGGGACGATGACCAGGATTCGAGCGGAGTCATGTCGGAGTGTGAACTCGGAAACAAAAGTGAGTTTTCGCCGTTGCTGTGGTTCTTTTGCGTAATGATTGATGCACGGATAAAATATGGGACGGGTGTTATAGAGAATGGCCGCCACATTCATGACAATTGGTCCTCAGGTCGCGGCGAATATATAAAAGGTGAATGTGGGATCGGGGATAACCATCTGGACAGTCTAAATCGAGATCCGTTGCTCTCCACTTTGGTGACAACCATTCCACGATCCAAATTAGGTGGCAGTGGGCATAATTATTCCGAAGTTTCGTCAACATGTGTTGCTACAAGAAGTGCAGCCATTTCGAAGCCTTGAGCGCATCACCACCTAACACCGCTCATTCGATTCCAGAACCTGCAAACTACCGCAATTTCTTCCGTGACGGAAGAAATAAGCTTGATTGTCCCATTTGGGTTAAACAACTCAATGTACAGTAGGCTACAGTAGGTAGGTTCCTTGTTTTTCTGTGGCCAGTATTTCGGCCCGGGTTCCTCATTATATTAACAGGTAGCATCCGAGCAACCCTGGAGGTCCAGCGATCTTTGTCCATTATGTATAACTTTCTTATTTTGTAACCAGCAAGGTCTCTCAATGTACCACTTATATGAAAAGCCCCATAGAGAACACGGCAGGATGCACAATTGATTCTCGGTGCAGAGCTTCGCAATGGGCATAGGGTTGACCGCTGGTGGGGTGGGTCTCAAGACCAGATAATATTCAGGCTCGGATGGAAACGGTGGTCCTTGGCGCAGACCCCTCGATGACCGTTCCGAAGAAGACCCCTTTTATTTTGACGGTTGTCAGTTCTAGCGGTTCTAGTCTGGCGCGCATGTACGTACTCTGTAAATTTAAGGATCAGAAAAAGTAAGTTGCTGATGAAATAGGCTCGCAACATAAACATATGTATCCTCCGAGCTATGTAGCACCTGAATACGGAACCGCTAAAAACGAGAGGACATGTGGGAATCTCGATAAGATAAGGGGATTGGTGATAATGTACATTGATCAGTACCTTGGCATGCTTATGTAAAATTCCCGATGGGATCTGTTCCCCAGAACTGGGGCGACGGACAAGAAGGCATGACATCCGAGATCAAAATCGGGGGTGGCCGAGGTGCAGAGACGGCAATCTGCGACTTCTGATATCGATCCTCCCATTAAACTGTTTGAACAGCGTTGCCCACGCGAGTGACGTGCATCTAGATTAGGTAGCCGCCGCACGGAAACAATCTGAATTCGGCAAAACAAAGGCACGCGGCTGAAGAAGAGAAAAAAAAAACAGGAGACGACATTTCAATGACATGCTAAACTTCCCTGCAAGATTGCATCTCTTCTCTTCCACCTTGATCGCCATGATCGTGCGAGGGGCGCCGGTTGTTGGGCCCTGATGTCTCCCCACCACATTATATATATCACGACGCCACTCTCCTCAGTCCTTTTGCCCCTTCTCCCTCTTTCCTCCCCTCATGGCGCACAGACAACACTTATCCCGCCAGTCTGATCGCGATGTCCGCATGCACGATCCCACTCCCCAGCCTCACCTCATCCAACACCCACCCCACATTAACGGTGCTTCATCAATACCTCCTACCCCTGCCACCCTCTCCAATGGCTCTGCCCATCCCAACACCATCTCTCCCGCCGTCGCAACCGCAGTCCCCAACGGCGCAGGTCCAGCTGGCTCCATAATTCACAAACTCAACATAGCAAATGAGCAGACATGGCTCCTAATAGGTTTGCATTCACCGCTGCACCTTGTATTGCATGCTCACCACCACTTTCCCATTAGGGCGAGTTGCCGAGCAAATGGGGGATCTCGAACATGCACTTTCTGCCTATGAAAATGCCTTACGGCACAATCCGACATCCGTATCCGGATTGACACAGGTTGCGGGTATCGCTCGGATCAAGGAAAACTATCCAAAGGTAAACTTTCTGTTTTTCAAACCTCTGCAATTTACCGCTCGACTTTTTTGTTTGCCGCGTTTGTCCGCGGACGAAGCCAAAACTCCCTTTGTCTTTGTTTGGTTCCCGATAGAATCTGACCATGACGTCTTCCTTCTAATTTAGGCAGTTGATTTCTTCCAGCGTGTGCTGCAAATTGAAGAAGACAACGGCGAAATATGGAGCGCACTCGGTATGTTTATTTCATTTTTATTATATCTCAGAACTGACAATCAGTCCAGGCCACTGTTACCTCATGCAGGATGATCTCCAAAAAGCCTATTCCGCCTATCAGCAGGCCCTCTACCTCCTGCCCAACCCAAAGGTAACTTTTACTTTTTTATTATTTCTCCGGCAAGGCTTGATATCTACGTATCAGGAGGACCCTAAACTCTGGTACGGTATCGGTATTCTCTACGACCGATATGGATCCCTTGATCATGCGGAGGAGGCTTTCGCTTCCGTGCTGCGCATGTGTAAAGGTCAGTCCCATCTATAACGTACTTGCAGGACAGCAGTCTTGATGGATTTTTCAAGATTTAGACTTCGACAAGGAGAACGAGATTCTCTTCCGTCTGGGGATAATATACAAACAACAGGGCAAGTTCGCAGAATCGTTGGAGTGCTTCGACCATATCCTCCGCAACCCGCCTAGCCCCTTGGCACATGCTGATATCTGGTTCCAAATCGGCCACGTGTTCGAGCAACAAAAGAATGCAAGTCGCCTTTCGGTTGTCCTCGCGTTCTCTAACTCATATCCGCATAGCATCTACAAGCCAAAGACGCATACGAGCGCGTCGTAGAAGCTAACCCTGGTCATGCAAAGGTGCTGCAACAACTTGGTTGGCTATACCATCAAGATGGCTCGTCATTTCAAGATCAAGAACTTGCCATTTCATATCTGACCAAAAGCCTGGAAGCTGGTACGTATTGAATGCTGTATACTTCGCTTCCAACACAGCTAACGGCCGCCCAGATCCCACTGATTCCCAGAGCTGGTATCTGCTCGGTCGGGCATACATGGCAGGTCAGAAATATAACAAAGCCTATGAGGCGTACCAGCAGGCCGTTTACCGTGATGGGCGGAATCCCACCTTCTGGTGTTCGATCGGTGTCCTCTACTTCCAAATCAACCAATTCCGCGACGCGCTGGACGCTTATTCACGTGCTATTCGCATTAACCCCTACATCTCGGAGGTGTGGTTCGATCTCGGCAGCCTATACGAAAGCTGTAACAACCAAATTACCGACGCCATTGATGCATACGCTCGTGCTAGTGAGTTGGACCCGAGTAATGTTGCCATTGCCCAACGGCTTCAGCTTTTGAGGACTGCCCAGGCCACAGGAGGTCAGCTGCCTGCGGCACCAGGCCCTCAGGATGTCCACCCTACAGCCTATGCTAGCTCAGTGGTTCCTCCTCCGGGTCTGACAGGACCACCATTGATGTTGCAGTCGGCAAATCACCGTCCTCCGTTCCGCTCTGAGTCTCGTGGTCCCTCGAACGAAATTGCTTTGCCACCTGCGCAGCAACACCCATCTGGGCGCGCTACTCCGCCTCCTCCGTTTAGAGGAGGACCACCACCTCCCGTTATTCTTGATGAAAGTCGGCACATGCCGTCGCACACCCCTCTTGCTCCTATGGAGGTAGACCGACCTCCTCATCACGGTGGTCGGGATTATCCTCCTCGCGAACCTGCACGAGGGCCTGTTGGACACCAGAGTCTGTTGTTGCAACATCCTTTGCCCCAAGGACCATCCGAGGACCCCAGAAATGGCGGTCATCCTCATCATCAAGATCCGTACTTTATGCGTGGCCAACGACCTCACTCTCGCTCAATTTCGCCAGCACCGCACAGTAATCGCCCCCGCTCTCCGTCGGCATTCCAAGGTTATCCTCCACAGGTTCGTCAACCTGTCGGCCCTGCACAACCGAGCGCAGTGCCCTCGCAGCGCTCGCCGCGGGCTTACCATCGTCGTGAGCCCTCGGAGCAAGAGCCTGCTTGGGACCGACGCCCTCATCCTAATGACCATTGGGACAGAGATGATCGTCGCCTGAGACACAACAGCGAGTATGTGCAACACGGAGCTGCTCAATCGTCGCTGTACCCGCCTCGGTCTCCTCGGGCGCATAGTCCTCCTGAGCCTTCTCCTCGCGGGGTGCATCCACAGCGATATTGGGATAATAAGCCTGCAGTTGGAGGGCCTTCCAGCCACTCCTCGTTCCGCGGTTCGCCTCCCCCTCAACAGCCGCCGCCGCCACCCGTGCATCATGAGCAACCAAGCCGTCGGTACGATCCTCGTCATGATGCGCGTGATTCTCGTGATTATGAACGGGAGCGCAATGAAAGCCACAGCTACCCAGTTTCACCTGAGGGCATGCGCGCCCGTAACCAGCCTCCTCATATCGTCGTCGGCAGCAACAGGACTTCGGAGAGTCCACATGCAACGCCCATTCTGGACAACAAGAGTCGTCGTCGCGCTAAGGAGAGGGACGACATACCTCCTCAAGCGCAGCAAGCTCCTCCCCAGCAGCAACATCCACTTCCGCCGCAGTTCTCTCCTCCTCATGCGACGACGTCTTCGATGCAGGAGCCTGCACCCAAGAAGGAGCGACGAAAGAGGCTCAACGGCAAGAGGAAAGACGAAGAGAGCGTAGAGCGACAGAAAAGCTTCAACGAGCGCGCTGCGGCTGGCACCTCCGGAAATTTCAAGTTGAGCCAGGCGTACCCCAAGGGTCCTGGTTCCCCTGAGAACAGCTCCAATTCAGGCTCTTCGCGTTCTATCCAACCGTCGCCGACAAGTGCTACGCCGCGACCTCCGTCGAGGTTGGTGGATGAGGACTATGACGGCGTTGCTGCCGAAACTCTCGTTGGCCTTGCGAGCTACCGCGCTCCAGACAACTCTGCATCTGGTGCGGAGGCTCTTCCTCATTCGCCTACCGTTTCCTCGCATAGCCGCTTGAGTGATCCCTCTCCTCGACCTCCTCCTTCTCATCGCAATTCGGTATCGTCAAATCACGCCTCGCCTCCTCCATCTCAGACATCTGCCCCTCTGAAGCGTGCACTGAGTCCAGGCCCTGAGGATTCCGAGAACAACAAGCGTACGAGAATAGACATTATGAAGCGCAGAATCTCCTCGCCTGGCAGACGTACTCCCATTCCTTCGACGCGGCCCTCGCCCATTCCTTTCCGCACACAACCCGCCTCTCATTCGCCGGAAGCTCGCGATCCATTCCCTCCCAGCCCATCGCTTCCTGCCGTCCTTCCTCCTCATCCTCGACCCATTGGTGCAGGCCACGGGCAGGCCCACGCTGCCAGTGCTGCTGCTTCGATCGCTCTCCCCCCGATTGCTACTCTGTCGCCGCCCTCGACCGCTCCTTCGCCTACTAATCACAACGATCGCGATGACAAGATGCACGTTGACTCGAATCGATCGTCGTCACCGCCTTCTAGAGCCAAGTTGTCTGAGGTTATGCATCCTTCGTCGAGGTCGCCTACAGCCAAGCAGTCGCAATCGCCACCGTCGGAGAAGGAACCGTCGTCATCATGATTTTTTTCTTGCCTCATTTTATGAACTTTTATGATTTTTCGCCTTCTTCGCATACCGCACTGTGTCCTATCTCATTGCAACCACCATTGAACACAAATATTGTATGGTTATCTGATATGCAATGCAAACTCGAATTCTTGACATGCTATAACACCGCCTCGTGCTTCAAACCGAATAAGTTATCGTTCTGTCAGTTTCTCGGCTATGAATAGCTTTACGAGTATAGTCTTTCAGGTGTTCGACGAAGGATCATATCGAGTCGGACGGCTCTCCTACTCACTCCGGGGGGAGAACTTTAATATCCAAGTGTGTCAGGTGAACTCTTTTATTTATATCTCAACTAGGCTAACGAGGTATAGACACCGACCCTCTCATTGACTTGTCTTCTTGAAAGTTCAAACGTTCAAGTTCTTGGACTTCTTGACGGAGAAAATAGGTGAATCCTTCAGGAACATTAGTTCTTCCGCGCCACTGGGATATTCTTGCTAATAGTAATGATAAAGTTCTCAACGCGACCTTGTTCACAGCGTGGAAGCATGGAAGTCTAGAAAAAAGGAAGCGCCTGGAGACCACGCTATGTTTGTCACACGCGAGAATGCCATTCGAAGCAGGGCTCTTTTCATTGAAGGAAGTGTGAACTTTTTCGCATCTTTTGAGGGTGGAAGTACCTTATACAGGCGGCGATGGGAAAGGCAACGGCCTGGATAAATGTCAGATGGATGACTGCGGATGGTCTTGGGCTCGTTCTCGACTCCGGAGTGATAAAGGCATTATGGGTGGGTCCTATGTAAACGTTGCGTGCGCCGTGTGTGTGTGCGATTTTCGGATTTCGGACGGCTGTTAGGCTCTGTTAGGGTGTTGGAATGGATAAATTGTGGAGTTGGAGAGTTCGCTCCAGGGCTCGGATGAGGTGATAAGAGCAGGTTCGCAGGAGATGGGGAAGCGTGGGGTGAGCTGGATGCTGAGAGAACCTTGGAACTCAACTGCCGGTGCTCATGCTAGTCACGGTAACCGCGGCAAGACCTGGCCGAAACTCAATAGACTAGACATTTGTATTACAATGCATACGCGAGCAAGAAGTTCTGAGCATGGATTCACCGGGATTCAGGAGAGCCAATGGAAGACCTCCAATGGCCGGCTAAGCGTACGAATGAGCGTTGAGCTGCTGTGTGTGTATTTTTGTTTCACAGGTTATTTCATCGAGCGCGTTTCGGACAATTGCAAGGCAAAATGGCAGTACTGTAGATGGCAGATGTCGGAACCCCGGTCCTTGAAGGATAGGGTCGGTCTGTGGTCCCTCGAAGCTCGAACAGATCCGAAGGCGGCCTCAGGTAGACCGCGTAGACTCTTTTGTTGATTATCGCGAGAGAACTTGGACTTGGATCTCTCATTGTGGCGCCCATTCTGCTGCGACGGTGGCGTCCAGTTACCAAGAACTTGACATCTCCGTTGTATGTATGAGAGACCACACATGCACAGCCCACGCCACCGACAGAAAGCATGTTTGTATTTCTTCAGATTGTCCAATCAGCCGGCGATGAAGCTCGGAGGAAAAAGAATCAAGCTCAAGTTCGGTGGAGATATCCATATTTTGATATGGCATACAGATGAAACCCTGCAAGATGATAAGTGCTCTCCCTAAGTATGCAAGTGTGATGATTAAAAGCACGTACGCACGGAAATAGTCTGAGGTGCTTCATCGAGATACGCGGAAATCAATCTGTGATCCTCTCCGAGCCACGCATGACACAGTGCTCAGCTCAATGCTTAGCAGCGTTCATTTACACCGGCCTTCAAAGAGTTTAAAATATGTACTTAAGAAAGTGAGGGGAGATGTCATTATTATTTATGCACGGATGAAACAACAAACGACCCTGAGTGCGTGGGGATATTTTTTTTTAACGTTATTAACGGGAACAATCATCCACTCTTTCGTCGTCGTCGTCTGCAGAACAAGGCTCGTGGCCCGTGGGTTTACCTGGCTCTCTCTGCATCTGCCGCCGTCAATGCCATGATGTCAGAAGCTGTGCCAGCTGCTGCAGCTGCTCTTGCATCTGTCTCTCTGTCTGATCGTGATGGACACACGACAAACAACACTCAACCACCATCTCCTAGTGTCACCGCAGACACTGCACCTCCCCCTCTGCCCAATTCGCCGGCTCCCGCTGCCCCATTATACCCCGCCTCGGGCAACGCGGATACGGAGGCTGCGGTTATCGATATCAGCAATAACAATTTTAACAACGGTGCGCCACCGCAACACAGCCCGTACGACGCGGATAGGAGCATGACTGTGGACGGTGACGTGGGGTCGACGACGATGGCGGAACGGACGTTGGTGGAGGGCCCTGATCAGGATGAGGACGAGCGGGCGGGGAGGAAGCACGCACACGCACACCAAGGGCCCGTCGGAGAGCAGTGGCTCGCTGCCGGGCAGGGGCCATGCGCCGAAAAAGTCAGTAGACGGTGGTGGTGGTGGTGGCGCGCGATGGGTGGTGGAGGGCCATCACGAGAGTGCGACGACGTGGGACCCGCTGCAGACGGACAAGGAGGCGGAGGGCCAGCAGGATAGGACGGTGCTGGTGGAAGAGGACGGCGATGATGTGGTGGACTCGAATGGGAAGCTTATATACCCCCCTGAGGAGGAGGAGACGACGACCGGGTGGCGGAGGGGAAGCATGCGCATGGGGCTTCGCGCCGCGCGTCGCATCTGCATCTGGATATCAAGCCGCCGTCGCCCTTGCCTTGGGAGCAGGTCGAGCCTCCGTTGGATAACAACATAAGACGATCGCGGGGTATTACTCGCCGGCGGCGTCGCAGAAATTCCGGACGTTGCAAAATTCTGGGTATGTTTTTACTTTGTGTGCTGTGAGAAATGTGTGTTTATGCTCTCTGCTTTATTCCAGTGGCCCTCGGCCTTTGATACCCAAGTCTTCCTATTATTTTGGACCTCCAGCACCCGACTCTGCGTATGGGACTGCGCCCATAGGGCAGATCGGCGTGCATCATCCTAGAGAAATCTTGCGCGTAGAGAGAGATTACACAGGCGGCGAGCTGATACAGTTTGCGCCTATATACCCACTAGAACTGGAGGGTCGGGTACGTGTTTTGGTCTTATGGGGCTTTGCGGTAACTCATATTTTTCTTGATAGATAACGCCGACGCATTTCCTCGAGTCGATCAATGCGATCAACGAGCTGCTTATTTCGGCTCATAGTCTACGACACTCGCTATTGGACAACATGCTAGCGATATTCAGCCTGCAGGTATCCAAGCTTTTCGTGAAATCGCATTTTGAAAGGGTGAGTTTGGCACCCTTGGTCTTGTTCGATATGTGCGCTGAGATTGGCGATCATATTTGTTTCGACTGTTTAGGAGATGCTGCGCCTTGGAAACCTGATAGACGAGCTGAATGGCGAGCTGTATAATCCGGTCGGCTTGAATATCCTGTGGCCACAGAACGTGGCTTTTCTATATGTATGTCAATCAGTTTTTTCGATCATTTGGTGTTGTCTGATCTAAAGCACTGCGTTTTACTCCCATCCTCCCACAATTGCTCAATGTCTGACGTTGACGTTCCGTCCGTTATCGGCTTTCGGTTGTGCCATGACCTTGTTCCCGGAATGTATTTTTGGGTTTCCGATAGCTGGAGATCGAGTACTACGTCAGTATCATTCCTGCGCCTGCTATTGGGGACTGACGTTGTTCTGGTCTTGCATTTCTGTTTTCAGTGACTGCATTTCGTTTGAGATCGTATCTGATCTTGTTGGGAGGCGGATGGTTGCGGGGTATAATATTATCATTCGACATAATTTTTCTTTTCTTCCATGCATGTGTACTTTACAAGGATAGGCAACTGAGGATGATGATGAGGGATTTTAGGTACAATGAAATGTGTCAAGTGACCAAGGACGCCGTTGATGTGCAGGTTCTAGGCAAGCGCCTGCAGGCAAATGAGATGGCTTCAAATAACCGGGGATTCTCATGGCGGATATAACTCGGGGTTATCGTTGAGGGGCAATATGTCCAAAGATGTGTTTAAACAAGATATGCGGTCGGTGAGAGGGCTCCAATCAGAGGGCGGAGGATTGCGGGAAGGACGGAAGACTTTATGACTCGTCGGTTATGGAGCGGGCACGCACGGCGAGTCTGATAGTGGGTGGTAAGGATCATAATACCATGACAATACTTGCTTTGCTCTAGTAAATGGAATGAGCTTCTGGCGATATGTATGTGGACTGAGCCGGGGTGTTGGATGGGATTGAATGGAATGAGTTTGTGCGCGGATGTGCGCGGTCTTTATCCCACCGCCTCGGAGGTTATAGAGCCGAGCCGAAGGCAAGAGACGAACGCGCAAGACATCACATGACGCGGCCGAGCTGCTTGGTAATATATTGTTTCACACTTTGGCTGCAGCGAGCACACGTCCTTCTCTTTACACCTTCTCTTCATTTCTACCCTTCTCCTCACCGAACCTATCATCTACCTCCCCCTATTCCCATTCTTTCCCATGGATACTTACCCGGAAGTCACCCCGCTCTGGGACCTCCCCGCCACCCACTCTGACCTCAGCCAGCTCCCAGACAGCGATTTCCTCGCTCTCCTTCAGAAACAGTTCCCTACCGGCACGGATGGTGGTCTCTCCTTCATGGGTCCCTACACAGACGGCGTCAACCCCCAGTCTCTCTCATCATATCCTCTTCCTAGTCTCACTCCACCCTCCGAAGATAGCAGTCCAAGTCCTCCAAACTCAAATCAAGATGGTGCAAACGACGACGCTAACGACTCGGTTCTCAAGCGTAAAGCCAGTGATGAAGACTTTTCAGATGAGCCCTCTCAAAAGTCGCAGCATACCTGTGAGAAACAATTCCACACAAGAGATGTATATTTTTTTCTAATTTATTCTTTCTTTCCCTTTCTTTCAGCCTCTGATAAGAAAGGCGCTTCTAATCAAGCTCGTCGGAAATCGGGTGGCACCACCGGCACAGTGAGTATAGTTTCATTTGCATTCGCAAATAATATCTGATTAGTAAGACCAAAAAGGGAAAGGACGAGGGCCGTCTTATGAAGCGAAAGGAGCAGAACAGAGCCGCTCAGCGAGCATTTAGGGAGAGAAAGGAAAAGCATGTAAAAGATGTAAGTTTTTATATAAATAAAATTAAAAATTTACAAAATCTCATCGGTGTGCAGCTCGAAGACAAGGTTGCCGATCTCGAAGCCAAGAACGAGCAAGCTTTGCACGAGAATGAAAACCTCAGAGATCTATTGACCCGTCTCCAGAGCGAGAACGTCGCACTCAAACAATCCTCATTTACATTCTCCATGCCCAAAACTGCCCCAAATACCGTCGAATCTCCAAGAGCACCTCCAAGTATCTTTTCCTCTGTCTCTTCTCCTCAATCAACAGCATCTACCTCCCCTTCAGGACATCCTTCTCCAAAAATGACCAACCCCCTCGATTGGAGCTCATTAACAACCTTTGATCCTGCAATGCTCAATCTCTTGGATGACAGCGTTCCTCAACAGACCGCAACAGAAGGAGCAATGCAAATGGACTTTGGCTTTGGTGGAAACCCTGGTTTGACATCGAATGCCCCTTATACCACCATCGCAAGTAACCCCATGTTCATGTCCTTTGCCTCCACCTTCGACTCTTTGTCTCCTGAAACTAACGCCTCCACACCTTCCGCATCCGGCTCCAACAGTAACAGCAACAATTACTCTGCCAACAACTTGGGTTTCAACTTTGACATGAACGCTCTCTCATCTTGGCCAACTCCAGCCAGTTCTCAGGATACCAATCTCGACGATCTCTTTTCAGGCTATCTCGGCTCCACAGGTGCGATGGACATATCCATCCTATCCCAATCACCTGCCGCCATAAGCCCCGTTGCCCATCATGTCACCCCAGCCGGGACAAAGCCTCGATCGCCGCCCATTGCTGCTTCATCCTCGTCGTCCTCCTCGCCACCGTCGGACAGTGAGAAACATGGTGAAGGCACTTGTCCAAAGACAAAGAAGGAATTCGAGCACCGGATTCAGGCACAGGGCGCCTCGCCGTTTGCCCAAGGTGGTATCCACAAGAGCTCGGATAGCGTCCTCGGCACCATGATTTCATGTGCAGGCTCAAATTTCCCAAAGACGGCGAAGAGTGATAAGAATGTCGAGGTGTTGAGTGCCTGGAGAAGTATAAGGGCGGATCCCAAGTTCAAGGTTTGTACTTGCGCTTTTTTTCTCCGATCAGCAGAGGCTAACAAATCTATATAGGACGCTGATATCAATGAGCTATGTTCAGAGTTTACAAACAAGGCACGGTGTGATGGTACCAAGGTCGTCCTGGAGCCCCAAGGTGTCCATTCAATATTGGAATCGTTATCAAAGAAACAGTAGCAGCTGTGTTTCGGTGCCAGCTGCTGTCGGTGATTTCTCTGTTGCGCCGAGTGGCAGAGACGGGGCCGCCTGGTCCACATTTTTTTTCGATCGATGCAGAGTACGTCGTCGACGAAACTCGGCTGCGCGGACGAGACAGCCGTAGACACGGAGAAGGTGAACTATTCGCCATTGCCGGGTTGTCGTGTCCGTCCACCCCGCGCTGAGCAGCAGCCCTGCGTTGGTTGGGTTTCAAATCTTTTTTTATGCCTTTCTTATCGTGTCGGTTCCTGCTCTCTCTTTCCTCTATACTGTTTCCGTTGCCGTTGCCGTTGTATCAAATAATTGCGCCCTTTTTTTTCCGCCCAGCTCTGATGCTGTTGTGTTGTTTTTGACCTGTTCACTTTCAATCCGCCTCGTTCTGTGTACACACATATACCGGCCCTTGTCAGCGCTGGGCAGTTTGTATACATATTCCAAGGTGGGACATCGTTCGATTGCGGGTTTTACTGCGTATAACAACAGCCTCTTTCCCCTTTGTAGAACTTTCGTTATTATTTACGTGAAAATCATCACTATCGTTCCGTTGGTTGACAAGAGAAATAGTTTGTATTTTTGCACACACCTGCTTTACCGTATCAGTATCACCCGTTGCTGTAGTCCTAATCTATGGCCGTAAATGTTCGAAACTGGATAATCTCGAAAATATACCATGAAAACCCCATTTGATAAGAAAAGAGAGTAATTTACTTGATCATTCAATATCTGTCAAGTACAAAACAAAAGAGACGCCCATATAAGAAATACATATCACACAATACAGAAGAAACGACGAAGCAGAGACGATAATGTTTAACAGGACTACTATTATATACGTGGCTTTACAGGCATCAGCGTCACTCATCATCACTAGGCGTCAGATACTCCTCGTCGCTGAGCACTTGCTTTCGCCCAGCACTTCGCCCACGAGTCGGTGGTGGCGGACGCTCGTCGTCGTCCATGGGAGTGAGTGCCGAGGCATAAGATCCCGTCGCAGACCCTGTACCAGCCGGCGGAGGTGCACCCGGAAGATCGGAGCCCGCAATGACCCTGTCCCAGGTTGCATTGAACACCTTTTCCATCTCTTCGGCGTCGATGTACACCCACGAGCCCTCCTGATTATACGTCCGCGCGTTGTTGAACATGAGCCGCCAGTCGTCGCGGAATGCCTGCACTGTCTTGTAAAAATTGGAGCTGGCCCGCTTCCGGAGAACGGACAGCGCGATCGGTTGTGTGATGAGTTGGTAATAGTCGGGGTAGTCCTGAGCGTTTCGTGGGTAAGCATCGTTTTTTTTATGAGGGGAAAAAAGTAACATTGCAGCGACTTACTCTTCTGTCTGGCAACTCGCGGAAGAGTTCGCAGCGTTTCCGGCCTGTCTCGTCTTCGCAGGCCAGGACGGCACGATAACATTCCATGAATGCCTTCTTCATTTTCTCGCGGAGTCCTGTAGGAAGATCGGGCCCGACGTTACTGCTGCTGCCATTGGCCTTGGTCTTCCGTCGTTTCTGTTGTTGGATTGATAAGCTAAAAGAGTCTCTCTTTGACAGAAATGAGAATACATACCGGGTCATGGTCCTCATCATCATCGTCTGCTTCTGGGGTGACGGATAACGACTTGATTCCGCGCTTCCTCTTGGAACCAGCAGCAGATTCGTATTCGTTCGCCTTGGACTTGCTTTTCTTCGGCTTGCGACCACGTCCATCCACCACATCCGAAGCGGGTGTATTTCGTCCCGACGCCTCTTCTCTTAACAGCTTATTTTGGGCACGGCGGTCCTTCTTGTCTCTGGCACGTTCTGTAAGCTCTTGGATGTCTTCTCCGTCTTCAAGAGCCTGGAGGAAATTGCAAGGTCAGCAAAAAAAAACAAAAAAAAAAAAAACACGAATACTAAGGTTGAACAACTTACCATTGCCCAAGCATCGTCGCTGAGCCCGTCATTGTAGCTGACAACATTCCTGCGACGTTGACCACGACCTTCCATGCTCTCGTCCACCTCCTTGACCTCAAATGGCTCATCGCTCTGGTAACATTCCGGCAGTTCTTCAAGCTGCATAAGCGGCTGAGGAGGTTTGCCCCGGTTTCCTTGAGCACGCCAGGCCTCTGCAGCATCCCGTTCTCTTTTGAGATCCATCTCCCGGAAAATAGGAGTTTCCGATTCATGACGTGCGATCAATTCGTTAAGTTCTTCGTCATTCATATCTCCTGCTTCTTCGTTTTCTTCCTCTTGATCAGCTTCCAGGATGGATCGCTGCGAGGAAGGTATTAGCATGCAACCTATGTCATTTTATGCAACAACTTCACTCACCAAAAACTCTTCTTGTTCTTCTTGAGTAGACTTGTTATCGAAACGACCAGCTTGGATGACCTTGTCGTCGATATCAAGCTTATAACGAGCTCTTTGGTACATGGCTTCCTCCACACTCTTTTCTGTGATGAACCTAAGAATAAGCACAACTTGCGTTTGACCGATACGATGGGCACGATCTTGCGCCTGCAAATCCGCATGAGGATTCCAATCACTGTCGAAGCTATTTCCAAAAGAATAAGACATCTCTCCTGAAAGGTAATCTTCTCAAAGACTTACATGATGACGGTATCAGCGGTTTGCAAATTGAGACCCAGGCCTCCAGCTCTCGTTGAGAGGATGAAAACTTTGTATTCAGAGTCTTTGGCGTTGAAAAGCTGTACAAAAGAGGCACGTTCTTCGGTCTTGGTACCACCGTCCAAGCGGAGATACTTGTAACCCATCATCTTCAGGAAGTCCTCCATGATGTCCATGACCTTGGTCATCTGGAAGAAAATGAGAACCTATACGCAAGATATTATAAGTATTGTTCTGGTTCAGTATGGTTCAACAACCCACTCTGTGACCAGTTGCGAAAAATTTTGGGAAGGATGCGATTCAACAGCTCGATCTTGCCAGAGGTCCTGACGAGCTTGTCGTCGATGAATCCACCAGGGCTGATCTTGTCTTCTACGCTCTCGAACAAGAATGGATGCTGGCAAATCTTGCGCAGCTGCATGAGTTCGTTGCTGAGACCCTTGACGCTACCCGATTTTCTGCGAGCAGTTAGAGAACTTGAGGTATTAACTGACCGAGACGACATACCCTTTAGAATCTTTGCCATCCGCGATCATCTTGTGCTTCTTCATTTGTTTGTACAACTGCTCTGCAAAGCGCTCATCCTAATCTTGATGACCTTCTCAACCTTGTCCGGAAGTTCGTTTTCGACGTCCTTCTTCAAGCGACGGAGTAGGAAGGGCGAAGCACCTTGTGCAAACGACGGATGATGAGGAGGGCCTCTTCTTCATTCAGCTCAATCTTGTCACCAGTGCCAGAATTGGCGAACGGGGTGTTGAACCATTCATCGAACGACTTTACGGAGTTGAAGATCTTGGGAAGGACGAAATTGAGGAGGGCCCACAACTCGGGCAGATTGTTTTGCAGAGGGGTACCAGTAAGAAGGAGACGGTAGCGAGAGTGATAGTAGGTAGTCAAAGTTTGAGTAAGTTTACTCTGGGTATTCTTCATACGATGACCTTCGTCTGAGGTGGCAAAGGCGGGTTAAGCAGTTAAAGGATTTAAGAAGCAAAATATACGAACCGACAATCATATGCAACCACTTGATCTTGCTGAGGTGCGGACGATCCTTGATGATATACTCGTATGTCGTGAGCAAAACTTGGAACTGACCGACACGCAAATCTCCTTGAAGAGCGCGCGCTGAGCAGGGTTGCCCTTGTATGCGACGACTTTAACAGTGGGTGCCCACTTCGCGAATTCTCCAGACCAGTTCGTCATGGTCGAGAGGGGTACAATAACAAGGTAAGGACCGCGCTGCCTCTTAGTTTCGATGAGGAAAGTGATGAGGGAGATTGTTTGGATAGTCTTTCCAAGCCCCTGGAAAAAGCGTAATTAGCAAAAAAGCTCTGTAATAACGAAGAAGAAATTTTACCATCTCGTCTGCCAAGATACCATTAAGTCTGTTGTTGTACAGACTGACCATCCATTGCAATCCCTTGACTTGGTAATCTTTGAGCTTGCCGCCAACGAGCATATTAGGCTGCCTTGGTGATCTTCTCGGAGATCCTGTGGGCCACAGCGTAGTAGTCAACCTTTTTATCCTCGACAACGTCATCAGCATTAATTTGGGCTCCAAAGGTAGCTTCGTTTGCGGGGCCTTCCTCTTGTTCGAAGCCAGCCTCGTTCATAGGTCCCGCCTTCGTTCTGCTGAGCAACGACTGCCTGCGCCAGCGAGTCAAGTATGCGTCGGTTTGTCGAAGGAGGTGGGTGATGCGCGTATCCTTGGCGGTATCAATGAGCTTCATGAAGCTTCTTCATCGTC
>JADNRV010000545.1:0-25384 GCA_015499995.1 Flammula alnicola
ATGGGTAGTATTGAGAGCAAATGCTCAAAAAGCACTCACCACTCGCTGTCATAGCAAGTCATATAGTGTGAAAATATGGCAAATGCTGGCAAGAGTAGCAAATCAGAAAAGGCATAAATCCAAGATAAATTGAATTTACATGACTTACTAGTGTTAACATAGTATGTATTTCAAATGTAAATTACACTTCATATGCCCAAAGAAAGCAAGAGAGCAGCAGGATCCCATTTTGCAAAGGTACTAATAAGTCAGGACAGTATTTGCAATACATATTTTATTATTTATTAGCAATTTTTGGGCCAACAATAGTGAAATATTCATGGACAAAATCATTCATGGGGTGTCTCCTTTTTGAGACATTGTGAAAGGACATTTGTGTGGTGAAAAATGAGAATTCATGTTCAAATTTGTGATCAAGGAGATTATCTAATCTACTATTCATCACCCTCTCACTGACCTATTCTGAAAATTCTCACTTGCCATCTGGCGATTGCCAGGTGACAAGTCATAGTGTGGCGAGCTGGCAAGATTGAGCCCACACCACTACCAATGGGCCAGGGTGTTACTCTCTGCTTCAGGCACTGAGGGTTTTGAGAGTCTATAAAAAATGGCTAACAAATAGAAAATGGTTAACAACTTTCAACTGCACTAATAAAATAAAACATCACACATGACTTGCTCAGGAATTTCCAAATTGAGTGCTTGACATGTTTGAATGTCAAGTTTGATCTAAATAATAATGATTAGAAATGATTTGTAGTTGAAATAATGAGGGCAAGATATCACAAGATTGCCATTGTGGGTGAAGATAATGGTAAGAGCAGAGACACAAGAATAAAAGCTACTGTATGTCAAGTTATGGGTTCTGTTTCATATCTTCACAGATACTAATTTTTATTTCTTTGGTGTTTTGGTGATTCTAGAAAGCCCTTTTTTTATTGAGCTTCCTTTCTTCCTTTAATTCTTTTCTTTGCCTTCCTAGAAATTTACATGTGCTTTCCATATTTTTTCTTGCTATATCTGTCCTACTCACATCAAATTTAACCCTTCACTTTTGACACTAACTCTTCATCCAGTAAAACCTGCATCATCTATGCTTTGTCTTTCATCCAGGACCTAACATGCCATACTTATTTCTATCTAGTCACAGAAGGAGGGCAACTTGGTGACCACCACTGTGCACAGCTACAACTTGGCTAAAACACCAAAACTTGTGCAGTTTTATTATTTCATTATCCATCTCTTCACATTCTGCTTTTCCTCCTTCTCTAGCTTTATTCTACATACATGAGTATCACCATGATGGCTGTCATGCATATATACTTTCACTTCATCCAGCCTCTCTTTATTCAGAGCTTTATAGGCCTTAAAAATATCTACAATGTCAAGCCAGTCACCATCTATGTCCTTGGAAAGCCTGCCACTGGTGAGCTCAAGCACCTCTTCAAGACCACTAGTATGTTTGGTCATACATTTCTTCTTTTCTCTCTTTTCTGACTCTCTGACTGATATTGTACTTCACTAGCTGCTACTGGCCCTCAAACTGATACAGCTGCTATTGCTGAGGTGGAGAAGTGCAGTAAAAAGAAGAATGAGAAATTATCTTACTTGATCCCACTCATAGGGAACTGCACGGGTATCGCTGCGGGTTACGCGGTTTTTCGATGTCTAGCATGTAGTATTTGTCAATACGAATTTTTTGCAATTTTTTTTATGCAAAACGGTTGAAAACTGACCAAGTTATGCATTTTTTAAGTTTGGTACTCATAGGTCCGAAATTGATGTCACACGGGCCACGGGTAAGCGTCACGGGTGTCACAAGTACCCGTGACGCTTACCCGTGGCCCGTGTGACATCAATTTCGGACCTATGAGTACCAAACTTAAAAAATGCATAACTTGGTCAGTTTTCAACCGTTTTGCATGAAAAAAATTGCAAAAAATTCGTATTGACAAATACTACGTGCTAGATATCAAAAAACCCGCGTAACCCGCAGCGATACCCGTGCAGTTCCCTACCCACTCATGAGGCCCTCTACACTTCTATTTATTTCCTTAACCCAATCAGAAATAAGTATGAGCCCATCATCAACACATTGATATAAGGCTTATACACACTCTTCGTTGAATTTATTTCCTGAATCCAACATCATGCCCCTGTATGTCAACAAATGATCATATCTGAGGCATTGTTAGTATTGAGTTGTTGATGTTGCAGGAGCTGACAGATGAAATGGACTCAGATTTTGATGATAATAAGGATAATAAAGAATATAGGCAGTCAAGAAGCAGTGCTCAGGCAAATTTGTATGCTACCACTCTCAGTAGGGTAGGTAGGTGGAACAGTCTAGATGAGAGTATAGCAGAAAATCTAGAATATAAAAAATCTAAGGAGGATTGTGAATTATTGTCATCTATATTGCCACTATTGCAAACTTCACCTTAAACTGAAATTCTGCTTCTATCTAAACTCACAGACTTTCTAACACCTCCTGCATCTTTTATTTCACTTATATTATCACCTATCTCACAATTTTTTTTTACAGCATCAATTACCTGACCTCGATGAGCACAAGCAGTGTCCATCATTACTTTACATTATGAAATATCAACTAAGTACATTATGGTGTGCAGATGAAGCTTGTTTGCATCTTCAGTTTCATCACAGAGAGCATTGTGGAGAAACAGATGTTAAATTGAGCTGTGCAGAAAGTCACAGGCAGCATTCCAAGCAAATTCAAATATGGTTTAATAAACCAGATGACATTTGAGAAGGAGACAAAGATGCAGTGAATATTGTTGTCTCCTCATATAGCCTGTGAGTTGCATCTGTGCTATAGGACATGAAAAGGTGACCTTTTCTATGACTATGAGATTACCTAGCTTTGTGATCTACAGCTTTTGGGAATGAAGAATGATCCAATCAGTCACTATATTAATTAACTGAAGCATTAAAGCAGGACAAATGACAACAGTAGATGTGAAAAAATCAATGTTTTCAACAGCCACTAAATGTTCTGTCGCTCATAAGCTCTGCATATTATTAATTGTAATTGATATAATAATAACCTCAATCAGAACTTAAAATCTTTTACACATTCAATGCACAATTTATTTAAAAAATCAATACAATATACAACAAAAAAAGAGGGCATCTATTGATGTACAAAGGACAGTGCAACTGTCCTGGGCAGAACAGAGACACATGTCCACTGACCAGCATCAGAGCTTGCTTCAACATGTTTTTTTTGGCTTCAACATGTTTTTTTGGCAATAATAAATTGCCCTGTCAGAATAGCCTCATGACTAACTGTAGTTCCATAGGAGCCAGAGGTGGCATCCAAAACTAAAGTGTGTTTAGGGCCAACTCAATTAAGAAATTATGTGACATCTATACAAAGTTGCCAGTTTTATGGGCAGTGTCATGCATGAGCTATTACAAAAAAAAAATAGAATACTACAGTGTATCAACAAAAGAAACTGACCTAATGTGGACATCTTGCAATCCAACCAACATATGGGAACTCATTTCTATCCAGGTAAATCGAAGAAGAATATTGATAGGTATAGAAATTAGAAAATTGAGGGACACCAAAACAGTTTAGTAGATTTGACTTTTTGGCCATCTTCTAATAACAGCCAAATTAGCCATAAGAAAACCAAGAGAGCATAATCCATATGAAGAGATGATCAGCCAGACTCACAGTCTTCCAAGCTTTTAGTGGCATATCATTCACTGGACTTGAGCTTTTCAGCTTGGTATGGAATATTAAAGGCCACAAAAACCTTAATGCCTTTGACCATAATGCCAGTGTCAAAATGACCAGAGCACTTTGCAGGCAACTTTTTTCTTGATCAAAGAGTAAGCAAATAAAATACAAAACCCACAATGTGAAAAGCTCTACAGTTGTTGACTTAGTAGCTAAATGAGGGTTATCAAGTGAAAAAAATTCAGAGATTGCTTGCTTGAACAACATATATTACTCCTGAACTGCAATAAAGAAAGGTGGAAAGGTGAAGTAAGAGGGGTTCAAAATATTTACAGTTTTATTCTTGGTGGGTGTGTTATCTTCACTATTCTTCTTTGTTCAGAATATGAATGCCCAGGCTTTTTTAGGAGCATCTTTTGTGGCACAAATCTGATGGACACACCCTTGTAAAAGGATTTAATTGAGACTATCTTCATTAATGCTAAAATAACCAATGTTGATGTCTTCTAAAAATAATTGCAACTCAACTAGGTGCTTTTCCTCTAAATACTCATCCAATTCATCATGCACTTTTTTTATCCAGTCAGAATAAGAAACTAAGAAAGAAATGTACACACTTTTCTAGCCCAACATATAGTGCCTGCTAGTGGAGAGATTTTTTATACTGATGCAATCTTCCAAGTTTATTCCAGCATGTGAACCCTTGTGCAATAGCAGATTTCAGGAAAGGTGAATCCTCATTATTTGCTGTATTAACAAATCTAAAAAAGATGTTTTGCAGCCCATTATAAAGGACAGTCAAATTTTTGGATACAACACACATTTTTGTGAAGAGCTTGGCAATGATTTCTGTATATTGAGGATCTGGCATTCTCACATTCACTGCAATAGCACTCATATGCTCCAGAACTATCTCAAATGGCTTCTTGAATGCAGGTGCCAAAGTACAAATATTGATTAGTGCATCATATTCATAGAGTGGTCATCCTTTGATCATTTGGTAAATTACATGAGCAATGAGATCCAGGGGTTTTTCTGGCACCTGCATTTTTTTTTCTTCTTAGTGGTGTTGGGCACTTTTGTATCCAAAGCAGTTGCTCTGAATATTAGATGTGATTCTGACTCAGAGACTCAGTTTCCAAAAGATTGCTAGAGAATTAGATGCTCACTTTCTTTGTCTTCTAACAGGCAGTTGTGATCAGCTGCCTTGAGTCCAGAATTGAGGCATTTTCAGCAGAATGAAGAAGTGAGTTCTGGTGTGACATTATTTCAAGTGACAAAGCTTTTAAAACAGTGAAGTGAGAATATGAGGCATTATATGTCATGATTACTTGTTGACAAGCAAACATGCAAGCTTCAATATTAGTTGTATTACCATTATGCCCCATATATTGATGTGTGCTGTTCAATGCATTGTGCATACTTGTTTATTCCAATACTTCCACTGATGTTGATGTATTCCTTTTATGTATGAGGCATGTCTGTTTGCTTCACAATAGCATAATTTAATCCATGCATTGTTGTTTGCTTTCCTTTCATTTACCTGGGTCTCTTTGCTTCCCAATGTACATTCTTTCTTTTATCTATGGAGCAGAGTTTGAAATAGACTGGACATTTTTTTTCCCTACAACCACTATTTACGATACTCCCAATACACTGTCAATGTCTCAATGTCCATAATGAGCAATGTCACTTTGTCATTGCACTCTGAATGTCTGTGGAGAACACTGACATCATTGAAATGGGGCTCCAGAAGGACGATAAAGATAACAAAGGACACAAGGTACATAGCAGAGCACCTTGTAAGATGTAGGGAACTGCACGGGTATCGCTGCGGGTTACGCGGGTTTTTCAATGTTTATCACGTAGTACTTGTTAATACAAATTTTTTGCAATTTTCTTTATGCCAAACGGTTAAGAACTGACTGAGTTATGGATTTTTTAAGTTTGGTGCTCAAAGGTCCGAAATTGATGTCACACGGGCCACGGGTAAGCGTCACGGGTGTCACAAATACCCGTGACACTTACCCGTGGCCCGTGTGACATCAATTTCGGACCTTTGAGCACCAAACTTAAAAAATCCATAACTCAGTCAGTTCTTAACCGTTTGGCATAAAGAAAATTGCAAAAAATTTGTATTAACAAGTACTACGTGATAAACATTGAAAAACCCGTGTAACCCGCAGCGATACCCGTGCAGTTCCCTAGTAAGATGTCACTAATCATACATCCTCTTTTTTTTATGCAGAACAGAGCTTCATACTACCTCTTTGCTTACCTTTGACCACATTTACCTTTTCCTTTAGCCATCTAAATTTGGCTGGGAAATAAGCCTGGAGATGGCACCTGATGAGAAGGGTGCACTTTTTACCTCCAACTGAGGTGGTATAAGAAAAAATGGCAAGGTCCATTGGTGTTTTTTTTGCCTAGAGAGAACACTATTAAACTGATGTGCTGGATTTCTGTATGTATTTATCAAGGACATGAAGAGTGTTCCTCTGACAAAAAACACTTCCACCCTCCACACATGAGCTACTCATTTACTGCTATGACTGTATCAGATTCAGTTTACAATACACCTGTATATAGTTTCTTCTCTGCATTCAGGATACCAGAATGAAGAAGTTTGGGGGTAGCTATGGTGTTGCACACCCAGTCCTAGAGCTGTCTACTTTCTATCAGAATCCATGTCAGCAAATTCAATTCCACTAACACAGGCATTTACACCACCTCTGACTATTTCAGTCATGCGATTTACTTCTATCAACACCAATCTACAATCTTAGTCATCAGTTCAACAGTACATGGTCCATGCCCTGTCTCTACTCAATCTCTTTTCTAAAACCGACACCTTACCATTGTAGGTCACAAAATAGTCTCCAATCCTCCCTTTTGTGGGTTCTTCATACAACCAAACTACTCAACTTGTTTTACCTTCTGTACTGTAGGCTCTTGTATCATCTGTATATCCAGATACTTTATATTTAAAGTACCATATAGATAGAGTATGAATTAAATTTCTCCTATCTGTGAGCTTTCAATCAAGCTCTGGAACATCCAAAACAGATGAGTTTTGATGACATACAGTCAAAATGATTAAATACAATCATTTTGAGTGTATCTCTGTCAAAACTTGTCTAATTGTGATGTTTTAGGGCTTTTTTGATAGGGAAACTCATGAGAAATATTGCATTTATTTTTTTACATTGATAATATTATTAATAACACTCTGTACTCATCAATTGATTATTATAGAAGAAATCTACTGTCACTGCTTCTACTTCTTTAAAGATATGAATTGAAAATAGTGTTAAGTAGTGATCTGTTACACTACTTGATTATAATCAGGACCCCTGGTATTCCACCTAATGCAGTCACAGTGCAGGCCAAAGCATTGTGGATATTATGTCCATCCTTGGATATATCTATCATATCCAACACTAGTATAACTAAAACCAGATAGCTCAGTGGTTAGAGCATCCACCTAGATTAGGAAGGTCCTTGGTTCAAACTCAGGTCTGGTCATATCCTGTTCTAAGATTGTTTGATCAAGTGATTTCTAACAAATGGCTGATCATTAACTAATATAACAATTTATGTATAGGGTGCAAAAATCAAGGTAAATGCAATATCCAAAAATTTGATGAATATTGCAAGCTAAATGACTAAAATAGGCCAAAAGTGCTGCCAAAGTCCTGAACAGGTGGGTTTTATCAAAAATTCAGACATATAGTGACTGTCTCCAGTGGCACTCAAAAAGGTTGAAACAGCAGGTCTGCTCAATGTCCTTGGATTCCATTTATGCTCCACATAGTCAGGGGCATTTTCTTCTATTCTATTAGCTCCTTTTTTTTTTTTATTCTTTTCCAGGATGTAAATAGATCCTTGTCCTTGAATAAAGGATTTACAGAGCATCCACAGTTTATCCTCTCTATGGTGTTATGCCTGTAAAACCTTCACTTGCTTAACAATGTTTTCAGTTTCTTCATTGATAGTGCTAAGCTTTGTTGTGGAAATTGGTATATAATGCTGCTTGAAATAAAGGTCCATCCACTGCTACCTGAAAATTCCAAGATCATACTGCATTTTTGTAATGGGCAGAGTTTAGCATCAATGAATATACACCATGTGAGAGAGACAATACTGATGTTAATAGCAATGTCAACTGAGAAAATAGTTGGTGCAGTTCTTGTTAGTTGGTAAATGCTTACTAATGAGTGCACATATGATGAATACCTGAGGTAAGGAACAGAATGTCACACTGTCAATAGCGATATGTTTCTGTGCACAGACCACACTGATGGCAATGCAATAAATAGGTCTAATTAAGGCCAGCATTAATGAAAGTAACTTGAAGCACCAGATGGCACATTATTCATTCCTAAAAAATTGCCCAAGTGATATAATGAGGCTAGCTTTGGTGAACCTAAAAATATTGAAATTTGTGAATTGAATAAATTAATAACCTTTCATTACTCACCAAATCACCAAGAAATATAAGTGCAGAGTTAAAGAATATATCACTGGCTGAATAATAAAAGAATTTGTGGTTATACCTAACTGCATGTCAGGCATTGTAAGTAAGGAATTGCATTGGTGACCCTCAGGTATCTCAGTGAATACCCATACCCATACCTGTGACAACCCATACCCATGACTTGCACAGATTTTTCCATCAAAATGGGACCAAAAACAGCCAAAAAAGTCAAGAACTGGATGAGATACATGCAATATTGCAATATTTCAGCATTTTGAGAATATCTCACCCAAAACAGTTAATTTCAGAGCTTGTTTGAAAGCTCACAGGTACCAGAGCACCACCTGTGCCCATACCTATTAATACCCTTACCTGTGACCCATGTGGGTCATCTGAACCCATGTATTTTTCTAATTGCAAGGATCAACATACCACTGAGCCTCACAGGTGGCAACCAAAAGACCAAACATGAATGTGTTTATCAAGTTGGTGACCTCCACCAAGAGATCATCAATCCAAAATGGTATTTTGTGTATGTAGATATGAACAGTGAAATTAGTCATCTCTATTGATTCAGAGCCCCATTATGTCTGACTGCAGGTAATACTGCTAGGGAAGTGCACAGGTTGTGAATATAAATGATTCATGTATCTTAGACTTCAGAAAGTAACTCTCATGCCCTTATATACTTGCTACACTAGAGGTCTTGGCCTCCTCTCAATATCAATATCCAACTTGCTGATCTCTCTCATTTTTGTATTTTATTTTTCAATCTTTTCTGTTGGATAATATATTTCAACTTGTGATGTTTATGTCATCCAAGAAACTCTCTTTGAGCAGGCTCTGTAATCTCTATAGGGACCACCCACTTTACAGCCTCAATGACGTGCAGCGGTGCTACCCACGACCCCCCATTGCTGCTGCTGGCAGCCCCAATCGATGGTGATCCCACAGCAGACATACATTTAAATTGTGACAGTGATTACAAGGGAAAAGGAGTGGTCAGAGCTGTGCAGAGAGTTCCTATGTCCAAGCTACAATTATGACTTCTGTGATAATAGATTAGGTATGGCTATAAGTTGCCTGAGCACAACTGGGGGTGATTGCACCTGGGTGGTTAGACTATTGAACTGCACCAGACATTCTGAAACTACGTCATTTCGTTATTCCATAATTTTTTTTGTTTGGTTATGAATGTCTTTCATTGAAATATCCTTTTCAGACACAGCTGGTATGCGAGACTAATTCAGTCATAATTGTAACATGAAACTGCACAACTACAAAGAAAAACTACTGTAACAACAGATCCAGAACAGAAAGTTTGGAAGAAATCATGCATTTTGCAAGTGACGATAGCACTGTATGATGCCCATGTGGGCTATGTCATTCATAAAACTTCCTATTTCAAGATCACGGCACAAATCTGCTAATGCCACATTCAGATCAGAGTCTGTGACCCTGATTTGCAGAAGGATGTTAATACAATAAATTTGCCAAATTCTCTTTTCTTCGGGTGACAATTCATCAAGAAAAGAGAGCAGGATTGCATCTACCCCTCTTCTCGACTTTGCTTGCATCAGAAAGATGGCAGCAAAGGTGATCTGTTAAGTAAAATGATTTTAGCCTAAGGCCAAGTTTTAAAGCAGGAACTCACAAATGCCGCCGGCAGTGTAATGATCATCTTCAGAACATCTAGTCCACGTCCCAGTTGTCAATGAGATAGGGAGAATGAAAACTCTTCAGCTTCAAAGATGTTTACCATTTTGTTTAACAGTGCTACTATTGCAGCGCAGGTAAGAAGCTGTTTGCTAGACATATGATCATTGTCAATGACAACTGTGCCTTCTATAGTTTCAGGGAGTGGGATGGCAAGAGCTTGCATAACAGAGTAGCCAAGCTCTGCTGTTGTGTGAATATTGAAGAAATCCATCTGTGCTGGAACAAAGCAGTCTGATAAGGGAAAGTACTTTAATGCACCAAAAGACGCAATGGGCATCTTGCAAAAAAAAAAATGGGCTCTGAATTGCTCCAACTATTGGGTTTTCTGTTCAAAAGTTTTCTCATTAGCAGAATATAGCAATGCATAGTCAAAATTTCCAATACTTTTCATTCCTCCACTGATTCCTCTCAGAATAAGTGGATTCCAGAGGAATGGACAGGAATCCACAGGAATGGACTGGAATCTGCAGGAATGGACTCAATTCTGCAGGAATCCTAACTGGAATCCACAGGAATGACCAAGATTCTGGATAGGACTTCAACTTGGTGGACTTAGACAGAACTCAGAGAAAAATATCACTTAAAGATTTTGCATCTTTCAGGAATTGAACCTGAGCCCCAGAAGAAATCCTGTAGCTAATATCCCAGACCATTTAACCATTAGACCAAAGAACTGTTTCTAACCTAACAAAAACATTGAACTACATACCCTATCTATCTATAATATATTTATAGATTGCGTAACCAATTCTGAGAGATTCAGAGTCAAAGGGGTACCATCAGATTCAGAATTTTAAGGAGATTACAAATATGTATATGTCATCTCACTCGGGTAACTGAAATCACCTTATTTGGTCTGTTTCAGGCACCGTGGGAACTTTTTACCAAAAAAGTAACTATAGAGCACGCTTCCAGAATCACAAATATATCAAAATCATGTGACTAGCTGCTTTTGTCATTGAGAAAAATGCAAAAAACTCAACCAAAGCCAGCAGTTTTGAAAATTGTATGTGCCAAATATGGAATATCTTGATTAGAAATAGGTCCCACAGTTTTATTTTGATGTCATTTTATGTAATAGTGTGATATTTTTACGTTGTTGCTAAAAATAACCATACTTCTTTTTTGGAAATAACCAGATTCCGGTGGCCATTCTGTTCTGGCCATTCCTGTTGGGTATTCCGGTTGCAGCTCATTCCGGTCTGCATTCTCCTAGAATGAAATTTTGCATTTTGGCTGGCCTCTCAGCCAAAATGACCCAAAAATTATTCCTCTGGAATGACCGGATTCTGCAGGATTCCGGTAGGAATCAGTGAAAGACAATAAAGACCTCTGGGGAGACGAGTATGCACCAGCACATCAAGGCTCTTCACAGTGGTGGCAACACGCGATCATGGCCGATGTTGGAGGTCGGAGGCAACAAAGGCTCTGGTCGATGTTGGGCCCCCTACTGGATAGCAAGGAGCAGGTGGCGGGAGGGTTGGTGTTCATAGGAGAAGTTGTCAGCAATAGTGGTGCAGGTTGGGCATCGAGAAGGCAGAAGGAAACATGTAAGTTCCATGCTTATATCATGAGGTAGACTGCATAGACTCATCAGTGTTCTTGATTACAGCTTTTCTGTTGCTCGTATCCACGGGCACAATCAAGTCGGTGATGGCAGGTAGTTGACTTGACGCAGGACACGAATGGCTTGGCAGATGTGGCAGCAGTGAATGGGCATAGTGTGATGGCAGATGAGCAAATTAGAAGGGGCGTCAAAACCAACAGCACGTAAGTTTAATGTACATTCTCAGTAAAGGATGTCTTACTTACCTTATGGTTCTCGCATCCAGTGCTCTATTTCATTTGAAATCTACGTGTAGCAAGAAGCATTAGTGCCAAACTTGAAAAGAGAGAGTCATACCTCCTGGATTCAACAAGGCTGACATTAATCCTTGCCCTGTACCCCGCCTACCTCTTGTCAGTCGCTCGCATGAATCAGATGCCTGCTGGATCAGGTGTCATGTCAGCCTTTCGTGGTGCTCGCAAGGTTGGAGAGAAACATCGTGGAGGAGGAATGTTTGGCACTGCAGAAAGGAGTGGATTGAGAAAGAGCATGAAAACAAACACAATGCATGAGTATTCATTCAGTACACAGGTCTAATGTATGGTGCTTACCCTGTCTTGGTTTGCAGTGGGCACATGGCTTCCTTGTCGTCGCTATTTACAGTCGTTCGCAGCCATCCCACAATTTGTTGTCACTCCTACATCACTCGCAGCTGGCTTCCTCGAGGTTCGTCAAGTTGTGCATCGGCCACAGTGGCATGGGCTGTTGGGAACTACAAAACTGACATTGCATGGGGACTGGCAAGTCCACGAGTTCATGAGGACAAAGACAGAACCAACAAACCAGCTCCACATTGTTCTTGTCACGTCATATGGTTGTAGATAATCATGATGGTTCACTCTCGCAGCATGTAGATAGAATGGAAAAAAAATATGAATACCTTCTTTGATCTTGACACCGTGTCTCATCATAAGATAAAGAGCACCTTGTTCTTAATGTGTCTTGTCCAAGGCAGCCCACCAAGGCATGTATACTATCCAATTTAATCTATGTGAACCGTGACATGTTGCTACTGATGTGATGGTCCATCAAGATCTAACTGAGTATCCAGCGCTTTCGTGTATGAAATCCCTTGCAGGTTTATCAAATCTACGCAACAATCTGTTTTGCAAGCGAGAATCCAACAGGATTTTTGGGGATTTTTGAATTTATCATGCATCTATATTATAGATGTACCAAATATCACTAATACTCACTGTTTCCAATGTGCCTTGGACACTCATTGTATCTACCATGAATCCCTTCCTCCTCTGCCTCCTCCTTCTCCTTTTTTTAATTTCTTTTTTGATTTATTTTCTCAAATTACCCTACAGACACTGCTATACAGCCGGTATTCCAGTTGCAGCTTATTCTGGTCTGCATTCCTCTGGAATGAAATTTTGCATTTTGGCTGGCCTCTCAGCCAAAATGACCCAAAAATTATTCCTCTGGAATGACAGGATTCCACAGGATTCCAGTAGGAATCAGTGGAGGATAATAAAGACCTCAAAATTTCTTACAAGATCAAGCAGTTGTCCACAGATATAATTTGCAAAGACATTATCTTTGATTGTTGAGTGAGTAAAGTCCTACTCATCATGAGCAGGACTTTCATCACCAGAGCAATGAAGCAAGGCTTTGAGGTCTTTGCTGTGTCCCCCCTATTCCTACTGGAATCTGGTAGAATATGAGGCCATTCCAGTGGAATATCCTGCCAAAATTGAAAAAGGGGCACATTCTGAGATTTCACTGGAATGTTGACCGGAATGCAACAGAAGTGGAATGGCTGGAACAGGCATTTTGCTGGAATGAAATGGAAATGCATTATGATTTGGTGATTTCTAATGTCTATATATAGAAATAGACATTGGTACCTGTCTGTGGTATTGAAATAAGATTGGAAAGTGTGCCAAGACAATTTCCAAATTAGGAAATTCAATATTTGAATCAGATGATTTTGAAAAGACTCAGGTTTGGTCGAATTTTTTGCATTTTTCTTATCAATGAGCAGCAGTTCACATGATTTCCAAAGGATTGCCTTTTGGGGCATAAAATTCCCACGGTTCCAAAAATAGCCTAAATATGGTAATATTGCCTGTCTGGGTCACATGATATAGATATATTTAGAATGTCCTCAAAATTCTAAATCTAATAGTACCTTATTGACCCTGAATCACTCACGAGTTAGTCACATAATGTATATATCTCAAATAGACAAATCTTTTATAATAAAAGAGCTCAGACTCTTTCCCACGAGACAAAAAACCCTTGTGATTGGCTATTTCTTTCCGGGGACAAAGACAAAGACGTGTTTTGATTGGCTGCGGCACATTCATACTCCGATTCAGCAAGCACGATGGGGGACCAGTTACATAAGACAAAACTTATGTCATATACAAACGAGTGGCGGTGCACTTACGCGTCAAGCTGATCTAGCAGCACTAGCTGACACGCGCATGCGCATATGGCTCGATCTCGCACGCGCAGGTCTCGCGGTCACGGTCTCGCGTTCTCATGTCCGAGTGCATCCACTACTGCACACCTCTGGGTCACAGGTGAGGGGTGCTAAACATGGGTAGGGTACTATGCATGTAGGAGTTCTATGCACGGGTAGGTGTACTACGCATAGCCCCACGGGTAGGGGTACTATGCACAGGTAGGAATACTATGCATGGGGTACAGCTACAGGTATTACTATTACTTCTATTGGTTATTTCTTGCAAGTCTTTCTGCTTTAATTTAGTTGGAAATCAAACCAGGCATTTCTTTTATTCAGTGTTGCAATCTGAAATATGTTTAATAACACACATTTGAACTCATTTCAAGGATCAAGCTCATACACTCCAACATTGAAACATTGAAACCGTGCGAAGCACGGGTCAACTGCTAGTAGAATATATAAAGGAGTTGATTTGTACAGGTCACACAGGTGTGACAGATGTGACCTATGACACTGTGAGCTTTTGACTTTTAGCCCCAAGCACGTGATCTTTGATCGTTATATAATCATCCCAAAATTCAAACAGTTTGTGAACTCTCAGTGGTGTGCTGGTTCAACTTGTGGGCCATGGGCACAATAGTGAAGAAATAGACAGTAAATTAGAGAGACAAGCATATGGCACCTTATCCTTTAGAAATACCCCCCAACTTTGACTTGAAATCCACCATCTTGTTCGACATTGAGCTCATACCCACTGATTCTAAATATGGACCTGCCACCATCATCATTTCCAAATACAGATGCCCTGCCTCTCACGGCGAGCACAGATTGCACAAGATTACTCAGGTCCTTCGAGCATGATTTTAAGTCAGGCGGCTATACCTTCTGCTGGGAAAATATACATGAGATGGAGGTCTGGATGCTCAAAGAGAAGGAGAAGAATACTGTTGAGTTTATCAAGAAAGATTTGGTGTGTCCATCATCTAAGGAAATCACAAAATTTAGGAGCATGAAACACATCTATGTTTGCACCCTGGTCCACAGCAGAGGCAAAAGCAAATATAAAAAAGAAGCACGACTGGGATGGAGCTGTACCTGTGAAGAAAATAGGGTGTCCATGTCATCTGACTATCAAGACTTACCCATACACTGGAAAGGCTCTCAGGAAATATCTTGCGGAGTACTCTCACGAGACTGGGAATACAAACACGTGCTTTATGTGACTGTGCAAGAAGTCTAGAGAAGAAATTGAACACCTCCTTCATCTCAGCATCGAGCCACAAAAAGTGGTATGTATTCTTGAATATTTATCTAGGCGAGAACACTGACAATACTATTTTTAGCTGAGCTTCAAGCTCAGAAGTCCATTCTACCAAAGGCAGAGAAGATCACGCCAAACCAAAACTCATGGCCACCAACTGCAGCTGTCATGAATGTAGCCATGAAAAGTAAAAGGAAGAAAAATACTGACCCCTACAGTGGAGGAGAATGCTCTGGAAAGAAAGCATGTCATGACAAGAGCCACTATGAGTTTGTTTTTTGAATTAAAGAGAATCATTCTAATTTACTGATAGAAATGTTGCTGAGAACTCTGGTGGCATCGCTCCAACAGTGCAGCCAACTTCTTCTAATCTCCCAACCTCGATGGACACCACCCTCAATATTGCTATTTCGGATGTGTCTGCAGCAGCCAGAAAGATTCTGCTGCTTGTCCGTCCCCCTCTACATCCATTTGTAGCTGCAACTTTGCCATTATCTGTCCTGATTTTGCCTCTTTCTCTGCAGCAATCTAATCACACCATCTCTGAAGGAACGAGATCAATTCCCAAGCCCACACTGACCCTTCTAGCAGTTATTCAGTCTGAAAACTTCAATCCCACAACTGTCAATATTTTGGATGCTCAGTTCCTTTGAAATTTGAAGAGGAAACAACTCAAAGATATTTGTTTCTATCACTGGCTAAGCGCTGGAGGCACAAATAAAGCTATTAACACACATCTACTACAACATAAGGTAGTATCTTTCAATCCCTACATGTCATCTACTTAGTTTCATTACAATATGTACTAAATAAATTGATTGCTCGCAACTTGCATTGTGGTCTTTGAGCCTGAACTGGCTTGTGTGGCACTTAAGTGGTGCTCAGAGATTGCGAACAGCTCGAATTTTTTTTGCTTTACATAAACATCAAAGGTCACGTGCTTGGGGCTAAAAGTCGCCAACTGATACTGTGTCTGAAATTTGAATATTTGGTTTCAGACACTGGCCAAATTAGGGTGGACCCTGCATTTGAGCAACCCATTTAAATAATTATGGACCCTGAACTTCTATATTTAGATTTGGTTTTGGCTGGGTGGTTTTGGCCAAAGGGTTTGGGATACTGGATAAGTGTGACTTTTTTTTGACAAATTCAGGAGCCTGTGATATGTGACATCTAAATTGAATCAAAATACAATGTATTTCAGTCTATTCTAGTGGATTCCAATCCCATTCTGGTCTATTCCAGTCTTATTCCACTGGAATCTGGTCTATTCCACTGAATTCCAGTCATTCCTACCAAAGTACTGGTCTCTGGCATGCTTTTTTGTCTGCTTTTCAGTCTTTCCTTGGGCGATGAGCACAGCAGAGGATTGGGATCTGGTGTCACAAGTGCCTTTCATGTCAACATCACTGCTGTTGTCCATCGTGAGGCCATGTACAGATGCAGTTGCCACTGAGGGGTGGTTCATGAGTAGTCAGAGGAGATGAGGGGTACCAGAAAAAGATGTGTTGATTCTTTGTGTTTGTTTGCCAGGCATGGCTGATATTGTGCAGCAACATTATTAGGTTCCATTATGCATTCATTCTGCAATATTCTGACCTTCTATCCACATAGATACGAGCTATTTCTACCATCCATTTCTAAGATAGAGGACACCAGGAACCAGCACCCCTTACATAAGCAGACAATAAGCTCGCAATAACCTGACAACAAAGACTTTTCCCACACTTTTAAGACCATAGAATTGAAGGCCTTAATGATTTCAGTAACTCTATGGGAACAAAATACAAAATATTGGGTCTTGATGAAGTTATTGACCTATCTCTAAAAAAATTTGATTTTTTTTCTGAGTGGTTTTATGTGCTTTGCAGTCTGTTCTGGAGATTTCACAATTTCTGACTCAAAGATTTGGCCACACATTAGGGTTAGGATTCTTATGTAAGCTTTCTAAATAAGGTAGGTAGCCGAGGCTGCTGAGGCCCGGCAATCTCAGCTTGGGTTACCCACAAATTAGGGGTCATGTCATACAGTCCAAACAGTAATAATAGTGTGAAACTAAACTATATTGCATGATATGAATTTGCAAAACATATTTCTATAGCCAAAAGAGCCCATCTATTTATTTTTTTCAGAAGGCAACATTTGGCTGATCTTGGCACTTACATAATGGCTTACATAAGGGTGCTGGTTCCTGGTGTCCTCTATCTTACTCCTGTTCTAAAAAATACACTTGCCTTTCTTCAATGCCTGGCCATATCTGCAAAGGATGTGATCACATTGTTCCTACAGTCCGCGGCTTCCTATCACATTTCTGACAAACATGTAATGTTCTGTGCCAGCAATTTCATGAGAGGATTCAATGCAAGTGTGCCTATTGATAGCCTAATCTCAGCAACTCAGACTTTGCCAGTGAATCTGAGTCTAGTGAATGCCTGCCAGTGCAGCTGTTTGCAGGTGATGCATTCGGGTCTGCCACTGACTATGCTGGGGACCACTTTGGGCAGCAAGATGTCAGAATTCCCTGGCAGCATGATGAGAGGTGCAAAACACACGCTATCATATAAAAACTTGTTGGAGCTTAATAAGAAGATCGACAACCACCTTCCTGGTTGTCCCAAGTTTCATTGGCATGAGGTGGTTGTGCAGGGCAAGACAATGGAGCTCTACTCTTGTGATGTTATGGAGTGCATTCAGGCACTCTGGGGTGATCCAGTTGTTGCTGGTGAGCTGATCTTTCAACATGAATGCCACTATGCAGATGATGATGAGGTTATTCAACTGTATCATGGCATGGAGACTAGTAAATGATGGTGAAAAACTCAGGTGTGTGGAGTGGTGCTTTGACAGCCTGAATATTTGCCATGCTAACTAAGCACCATACAAACAGAAGGAGGTAGAGTCAAAAACTGAGAAGACAAAGTGCACAATTGTCCCCAGTCATCATCTCCTTAGACAAAACCCAGCTCATGCAGTTCTGCAACAAGAGTGCATACTCAGTATATATGACTATGGGAAATCTCCCTAAACATATCTGCCACAAGCCTTCTCATCAGGGTCAAGTCTTGTTGGCATATCTTCCAACCTCATGGCTCTTGCACATCACCAACCATGCATCACAGTGCTGCTGTCTTACCAACCTGTTCCATCATTGCATAAAACATATTCTGAGGCCACTTACACCACTATGAACTGTAAGGACGAATGCTCCCAAATGATGCTCTGGCTTGAGCATCGCGAAAAAATTCTCCAGCATGACAAATTCATCCATTCTCATGTAAACACCACATCCCAAATAAATCTCATCAAACCCCTCCTGTCGCTAATCCCTATGTGCCACCAGATAATGACAAAGAATCCAAGTGCTCATGTGGTGTCACTGGACAATCTCAGACAAAAGTACGGAGCCACTGATTTTGTCCCGCCCTTTCGCGAATCATCACTCAATATCAGCATCCCACTTATTCCAAAACTCACATTGAACACATTGCTGCGACATTACATATTCCTTTCTTCATGGTTCCAGTTTTCCACCACCTCACATTTTGGAGCCACAACTTGTATGCTGTGTATGCTGCAGATCTATTTGCTAAAAATATTGTCGACTCTCTTCACATTGAACTGGAACATCTCAATAAGTATGATAATATTGTTCCTGGCCACTTTGATGTGGCACTAATTAACTATAGAGATGGAGGTGCTTCTGGAGTTCCAGGTGTGCTCACTTTGGATTCTGAAACATTCATAGGTACTCAACTGCACTACACTTCTAGATTACTGTGTAGGACACATACAATGCATTTTTTCATTCCCGTCTTCAGCCAGTAAGTGGTGGTTTTCACATGGACTTCTGCACAAACACCTTGTATATGTTGAATAATACACGCCATTCAGATGCTCTTCCTTTGAATCAAACAGCAAGATGTACAGAGTTTCACCTCTCATGTCAGGAGGAGCCCAGAAAGTCAGCATTATTCCCATCTCTTTAATCCACAAGAGCATCCAACTCTTTCTCAAGTTTGGCCCTGCTGCACCAACATCATGGAAGTCTAGCAATGTTCTTGATCAAACAAGTGTATTTTATGTTAACCCTTTTTCTGACCACTTTCAATATTCAACAATATATTAGACATCATAATATGAAAATTTCTACAAGATAGTGTACTACAAAAATTCATATGCTTTGCTCCTCCTTGATCTGAAAAGAAAGAAATAAAAATGGAACAGAATATAAAGAAAACAACACAGCAGATCAGAGCAAGCAGATGATGATGAGGGGTGCCAAGGTGGTGACAATGATGACAGCATGTCAGACTCACTGCAGAGCTTGTTGCTGGTCTGCTGGTCCAACACCATGAGCCCACCCATTGTCATCTTGAAGTATTTTGGTGACAACCTTTTTGGGCTGTTGATTGAATTTATGCTAGCTGGTACAAATGAAAGTAATGATATCAAAGAGTAGTCTACAGCCTTTAAACTATAAATTAGTGTTGTGTAGCATGCACTACACCAGCCTCTCATTCTGCACTATATATTTCCATGTGCATGTGACCTAACTTACCAGCCAAACTCCCTCCTCTGTCAGGGTGGTAACTTACCAGTAAATAATTCCACGGTAAGTAAAGTAAGTAAAAATCAAATTTTTTTTACCCAACCCTAACTGCAGACATGCAGTTTATTCAGTCTTGTTGATGTGATCACATGATATTTTGTGGAGATTCAACACAACTTTGTCGTCCTCCTCCCAAATTTCTCCTCTGTGTGGCTTGCCATAATGGGCTTTGATCTAAACTCATGTGGTGTAAGTTTATATATCTATTCTTTAGGCTTTAAACCTTACTGGCTAATGATTCAGGAACACTAGTGAATGGCCCCAACATTTACTTCTGCTGAAACCTCCCGAATCCACCCTAGCACGTATGAAAATTCTGAGTGGCTCAGTGAGAATTGGGCATATAATATGCATTTTGGGGCAGGTTTTTTGGTTATTGAGCTTGAGACCCAGGACCACCACCACCTCCCAAGCAAAATTCCAGTGCATCTTCACATTTTTTCACTCTTTTATTCTAATTTCATGCATACAGCCCTCTGAATGGTCCCATTCTATGGAACCATCTGATGATCCTAAGGATGTATCATCACTGGGATGAGTTCCTTGGCACATGCCCAAACACAAGCACAAGAAGTGTCCGCATCTGAAGAGATACCACCATGTTACCCCGCAAACTATGTCCACTCTGACTGCCTCCACCATAGCCAGAGTCTGGCTCCATGGCCTCCTGTTCACAGCAGGGCCACTTACATCATCCTGGACCCTGAAGAGTATGTTAAAAAAGTGAAGGTGGCATGCTCTGGAATGTACCAGAAATTGTAAGTTCTTTTCTCTATCTATCACTCTGAGTCAGTGCTACTAACAAAACAGGCCTTTTACTTTGCAGCAATGCCAAGCAGAGGAAGGTGGACAACCTGCCTGAGAAGGCCATTCCTCCCACTATGAACCAGGATGAAGATACCCACATGGCCTCTGATGAGGAATTATTGGCATCATCTGGCAGCTGTGTGAGCTCAGATGAAGCCACCAATATTCACTGCCACAGCATGATCAGCCCTGGACTCAGGCTCATTCTCACACCTGGACCGTTGATGGCTCTCACCCTCCTTCAAAACAGAGAGCTAACTGACCCAGCACCCTTGTCCACCATTGCTGCTGCTGTCTCAAATCCACAGAGCATGATGGTAGTATCATTCATAGAAGCATTTGATCACATGTGGATAGAGCAACCAGGAGATCAGGGCACTCAACATGAGGGAGAATGATTAGCCTTGGTAAAAGTGGATGATCTTGTAGTTAAATGTATATACTAACAATCCATATGTTTGACATCACTTGACTTGTGGCAGAGTAAAGATAAATAAGTTAAATAGGTACTTTATTTGACAGATTGAAATGAAATAAGTGAGCAACTAACTTATTGTCTTGGAATAAATATGTGTACTACCCAGTTGAATTTATTCTACACTTATTCTGACAGATTCAGTGATAATAAAATCTGCCTCTACTGATTCTACTGACTTTACACTAATCCTTACATATCAGAAAATGAGGTTTTTCCTGATGTACTGTGCTCAAGGATACTTTAGAGTTAAAGTTTTTGGTTACAAACTTAGCAAAGTCTTGGAATAAGATATCAGGAAACAGATTCTGGTCTGAGCCAACAGCAGCAACAGGATTAATATGTGTTATTATGCTTAGTGACAGAAGTGAAAACCAGCCAAGATAACAATATCCCAAGATCCAAAGCAGTATAGAGTATATTTTAGATGCAATATCAAGCCAATGTCCAGATTTCACTATCCCAGATAGTAGCCAAGTAGTACATGCAGGAGCCCAGATTTCACAGACAGCAATCAGAACAAAAACAAAGCAGAAAAAATTATAATACAAAAGAAAAAAAAATGGGAAGATGAACTTGAAAAAAAAAAAAAAAACCTACTGCTTTGACTAGTACTACCTTTCTTATGTGAAATTTCCTTCTGCTTCTCCTTTCCTTTTCCCTTTTTCTTTGCTCTTTTACTCTTTGGATCCAATGTTCCACCATTGTCCATCCAAGCCTTCAAGTCATTGATTATATACACCCTCTGTGTCTCTGCCTACAACTGGTACAGGTGATGCACCATTGCTCCCAGCAGTGTCTGTCCCTGCACCCCATCCATGCCTGTCTCCATCTACCCTGACATCAACCAACCTTCACAGCCTTGATGCTCAGCCAAATCCTCGTTATCGGTCTCACATGGCACCCATTTTTATGGAGCAATGGAAGTGACAGCAGGAGTTGGCAGAGGAGCAAAGGAGAACAGAATCCCAGCAGAAGATCCATGCAAACTAGGTCAAGCATACTGTCACTGTGTATGCATGGTCAGAGGACTCGAAGCCGGCCACCATCCAGGAATTCCAAGAAGGCCCATTTACTTGGCTCTATTTCCCTCTTTCCTCATCAGTTCACTGGGTTGCTCATTGTGTTTCACCAGTCTCAAACTGATGCATGGCTGATAACCTGAAGTAGTATTGCAGCTTTGCAGTGATTGGCAGTATCAAATGTATGTGCGAGTAGGATCCATCACTCTCCAGGCATTTCAAGGCTAGAAATGTGATTGTCAGGAATTGAAGGTTTTCTCAGCAGTGTTATTCTTCTTCAGAAAGTAAATAGATGTTAGGAGAGTGTACAGAGTAATTTTGTGGTTGTCCTTGGAACCAGTATGAAGGTTTCAGAATAGAACTTTTAGGGCTGATGCCCGATCTTGCTCGAAAACAAAAATTTTCAATTTCTTCTGCAATTTTCCAAGCTTGAAAGCCTGAAGGAGTGCCCACATGAGCTTGACTTCAATAAGGGCATAGATAGCAATAGACTTCTTCTCAGTAGAGCAGCAAATGCTCAGCAGACAAATCTTCCTGAGATGTTCCTAAAATCTTGTTAGACATTGTACTTTGAAATTAGAGGAAAGCTTATGGAGTGCAGTTTGTTATCTGACTTAGGAGGGAGTGGTGGAGCTCCTTCAATGTTGCAACATCATCACGGAATGACAATAAGACTGGTTCTCAAAGCTGACATAATCTTGATCCTTAGGGTCTGGCTCATACATTTCTCGGAGAGCTTTGCAGTTGAATGGCTGTAAAAAATTGTTGATCCCTGTCTCAACAAACACAGGAAGAACTGTTCAGATGTGAGCATCTGGAATAATCCCCAAGCCTCCCAGGCTCAGTGTAAATAAACACATTGATTTATCGAAACTCACATGTTGATGTCGGAAGCTGTGGAAGAACTGGCTGCATGACAAGATTTATGAGAACAGTTGCGAGTTTCTTAGGTGTCGATGGCTCGACTGCTGCAACCTTGTCAACTTTGTTTCACAGCAATTACTCAATTAGAGCGTAACAAACATCAGACAGGTAGAATGTACATGATAGCTTGGGACATTGAGGTTCTTACGCAACTAGGACCTTGTTAATGGAAAGATTTTGGTGGCCAGAGATTGAACATAATGTTCACTGGTATGTCAAAACCTGCCATATGTGTCAGGAGAGACAAAAGACTATGATATTAATTCTAGGATGGAGACACATACACCTTCAATCTTCCAGCAACTACATGTGGACACCATGCATATGATTCCAAAGTCGCAGGGTTGTGGACAAATAGTACATGGAAGATGTGCATTAACTTCTTGGGTAGAAGGGAGACCATTAAGAGCTGAAACAGCTAGGAACATTGCACTCTGGTTGTTCGAAGATAAGAAGGATGTGTCAGGATGTCCTGGCCAGGACACACTGACTCATGTCAACTGTGTCATAATGTTCAAAAGGGCCATGCAGACTATGTAAATTGCGCATTATGATTTTGGTTCAATTTGGCATCCTGTAGTTGGACGTTGATGCCTAATTTTTAGATTTCTTGGTCCTGCTTGGGTTCCTTCATGCAGGTGATCATCTCTCATAATGTATTGTTTCCTCATCTTTTGTCTCGTGGCTTTCTTTGTGCTCTCTTTTTGCTGCTGGCCTGATATATTTGCCTGGATGGGAATCTTCAGATGAGCGGCGAATGGAACAGCACAGGATTGTCTGTTTCTCACCTTTTCTCTGTTGAGCTTCACATTGTCTGATGGTTTATATTGGTTTGCAGGTTGAACTTCTCTTTCTGTTTGGCATATCAGGTCTCTAGCTGTACAGCACGTTCTATGGAGTTCTGTTTCTGTTTGGTCATTTTGCTGATTTTATGTGAAGCCGTCTGATATGTGGACCTGGTGGTGGAATGTCTATAGTGGATCAGAGGTTCACATCACATCGTCGCTAAATCTAGAGGGTGATAGTCATAGTTTGGTGAATGGTTTCTTGCTACTTTGTCATCTTTTTGTAACCCTGTTTTCTTTTCAGACATGGTTGGGCAACATTATTTCCTTTGACATCAAGGCCATCAATGCATGTGCTTCTGTCAATTTTGGAGCTCTTTGGAACACTCCACTGAGGTCAAGTTGCAGGCTTTTAGTGTGCAGGATCCTGGGTTTTCAATTGACTCAGTTGGTGCCTTCAATCGCTGCTTCAGGCTGCTTATTCAATTGTTCATTCCAGACCCTGCCGCACTCGGACTTTCCACCTACAACATCAACTTTGAAGAGGAAAACCCAAAGCTCACACTACCATGAGAAGATGCCTCATTTTGAGAAGGTTCAGAATGAAGCCATGCAGTTTGCCCTGAAGTGTTCCAGAGATTTGTTCGGTTGGCCATCCCTACACCCACCAACATTTGACCTCACTTTCCTACCTGCAACCAATGGGGCATATTCTGCCAAACTTTCCTAAATTTCTGATGCCAAGGTTGCTTATATGAAGGAGATGTGGCCACTGGTGGAAAATGGGCCTTGATTTATGTAGCAAAGCTGGTGATTTCTGGCCCAACAGAGCTTGATCTCTTGATTGATTGTGCTTTTTCTTCTTTTTCTTTTCTAAAGATGCATATGATATTATCAGATGTATTTGTAATGAAGCAAACTTGCTGTTAGGCTATATAACTTTTGAATCTAGTAAAGCGAACAAAATTAAAAGGAGGGAAAGGAATTGGAAAATTCTTCGCAGTAGTCAACTTTCCACTTCACATGGCCATCTTTTTCAATTGTTCCATGTCATCTGTCTCTCCATCTAGCATATCCCATGCCATCCTCTTCAGTGTGAACAGCTTCAATTCAGTTAAAAAAGATTCAGCCTATTTTTGGTGTTAGTTTGTTGCATTCTACCACTTATTGGAAAGGCACTCACCGCTTTTGCTCAGACAGTATCATCAAGTAAAGTTAAACTGCAGAGATGCAGTGCAAAGACAATCTTGTTACCTTTCACTGGTGCACAGTAGAAGTCAAAAGAAATTTCAACAATGTCGCCCACTTGAAAAGTCTTTGGCTCAATAGTGATATACCTGTGTTTAAATGTCAGTTTAATAATATATTTCACATTGCCATCATTTTGTGCTTACCTTACTTGACCTTTTTCTTCAAGTCATTGGGAATATTTGACCTTGTTGTCTGCTGTGTGCACCATATTGTGTGCAAGTAAACCTTTCATAAGGCCTTTAGGATCGACTCTATTGCCAAAGTCGAGTCTTCTTTCGGTAGGTGCATCGCAACAGAGGGTGAAGTACCTTTGCATGGAA
>JADNRV010000546.1:0-25368 GCA_015499995.1 Flammula alnicola
TCTTGATCTTCAACTCGACTGAGCTCGCATTCCACGCCAACGGAGGGTGATTATTCTCGACTTTTCTTGAAGCCCAAATGTTCTGACAGATTTTCTATAGAATCGACGATATCACGGCTCGTCAATTCCCAGTTTTCCAAACTCTTCCAACCCCACGTCTGCGGTGACTTGTAAGCCCATTTTAGGGATAAAGATACCAGGTATATTGATCAGTTATTTTCTATCAGCGTCCACCTCGCTGCCGCCGTCGCACTTCCAACTGCCCTGGTGCACCAGGCTGGAATTCATGCTCGGGCGTCCCCACCGGTCGCCCCTGCCCCCGACTGACTGTCCCTGAGCCCACCGACAGCGTCACCGCGATCTTGGCACGCTTTGCCGATGCTGGCTTCTCTCCTCCGGAAGCTGTCGCTCTCTTGGCATCCCACACCATCGCTGCCGCCGACGTTGTCGACCCGACTATCCCAGGAACCCTTCGACTCTACCGTCGGAACCTTGTACGTAAACATCTGCCTTGTTTAACCAAAGCTACTCTAATTCGGTAAACAGTGACTCTCAAGTCTTCTTGGAAGTCCTCTTGAAGGGAACCGCCTTCCCCGGTAACGGCTCGCAAGCCGGTGAAGTGCTGTCTCCCCTCGCCGGTGAGATGCGTCTCCAGAGCGACTTCCTCATCTCTCAAGACCCAAGGACCGCCTGCTTGTGGCAAGCCAATATCAGTAAGGAAACCAGCCTCATGTTCCACCGCTCTCATTCTAATATGACAATCAACAGACAACGAAGCCCATATGACCTCTGCGTTCAAGGCCGCCATGGCTAAGCTTCAAGTCCTCGGCCAGAACACTCGCAAGCTCATCGACTGCTCTGATGTTGTGCCTGTTCCCCAATCATTCGCTGGACCTATCAAGTTCCCAGCCAGCTTCTCGAAGAAGGATGTCCAGATTGCTGTGAGTAAACATATCGCACAAATTTTTTTGGCTGCGGTTGCTGATTGTTTCATATAGTGCCCAGAACTTCCCTTCCCTAGCCTTGCCACTGTCGCTGGGCCCGCCCCCACCGTCGCTCCTGTTCCCGGCTCTTAAATTTGGAAGTCTTGAGTAACTGTATTTATTTAGCATTAGATTTTTTGTGTCGGGGCTGTATCTATTTTGCAATAGTATTCGGAACTTTCTGGTACTTTCGGGGGGTCTAAATTGAACGAGCCTCATTCTCAATTGTCCCGCCGAATAGAGTACAGCTGATAGCATTTACCGCTGATCATTTCCTTGAACCAAAGGTCGATATGATTCCGAGAAGGATGTCAGCAACAAAACTGTATATATCTTTGGAAATGCCAGTGTGCCGAAATGCATGTTAATGATCTTCAGGAAATATTTTGCCGTAGTAAGGTTAATATTAATGACCGCGATTACTATGTTGTTCCGGGTATTTCGAGACCATCGTACTGCAGTGGAACATGTGGCGCGTGCAGACGCTCATCAAGGACGCTGATGATGCGCGGGATCTGGTCGCAGTGGTGTTGGCGCAGGGATGAGTGGTGTGTGCGATGTTTGGTGTGGGGCTCGTGTGGGCGTTCGTAAGAAATTGACTCAGGTCGCGAGGGGGTATTATGAGGTCATTTTCTTCTTCTCATTTTTGTCTGGATGATAGGTGTGTTGATACTGTTTCTTCAGACTATTATCAATATTCGGGGCATACGTTGAATGGCCTTTGATGGTGTGTTCAAGGCCCAGTTCGGGGAAGCTGTCGACAAGTCACTGGCTACGGACGTTCCGAGTCGGGGCGCTTTTGTCTGGGGCTGCATGTATGGAGTTGCCAGTGCGCTTATTTACCTGGCCTGACGGTAAGCAACAGTACGTGCAAGCAACAAGACGCGTGGCCGACCTGGATAGCCTTTGCCGTTCACTTCTACCTCGTATGATTCCATGGTTTCTTGAATGGCTCCGATTTCACCGACTCCAAGTCGACGAGCGTCGAATCCGGGTATATAATAATTAGGCCGCTAGCATAAAAGAGTAGAGTTCATTGCTCACTTGTATACCAGTGTTGGTCGCAGCTTTCACAGCATCTGAGAGATTGTCATATGTCGATTCAATGTTCATCGCAAACGCCGAGTCCCGGTTGAGTCCCGGACGATCCTTTGATCCTGCCAGTGCCTTTGCAGATTGGCCGATGCCATCATTATTGACATGTGCGCATGTGACAGCTAGTGTTGTCGCCGGAGCGAAGTGACTTCGAGGTGGACTTCGCTTCGGTTCGAAATCAGGGCACTTCGGATCACTTCGTTGCCAACGAGTTGGTTCGAGGTACCTCGACGAAGTGACACGAGGTGCCATCAAATCTCGCACGTGATGTCGCCCCGCACGCATTCTGAACGCGTCTCTGCGCGTTCCAGCATCGCGCTCCTTCTCCTCCGTCCCCTGTTCCACTTTTATTGTGGTAGATAATGGTTGTCAATGTAACAGATGGCCCTTAATATATTTCTGATTTTTTTGTGCGACTGAATCGCATCGTACGATGCTTTTTGCGACAGGGGCTTTCAAGAAACATATAAAATAGTCTTTGCAGATGCAGTTTGAAAGTATTGCTCGCTTTTATTGACTTGGAGCGCAAGAATACCTAACTATGGACTCTTTGATGTCTCTAGCTGATTATTTCGACCGTGAATACCAGCTTCTCAACGAAGTTGATCCTCCTCATCCTAGTCAACCTACTCCTCCTCCATCTCAGACTTGTCCTCAGGAAGTGTTACCTTCGACATCCCAGACCTCGCTTCCTGTACCCCAGCATGCTATTCAACAGTCTGGATCGATTTACCCATACCCCTCTCCTGTTTATCATGGACTTCCGCCTCAAATGGCTCCCTATCCCCCTCAGCAGTCTGGACCTCATAATACCACTGCCGGCCTCATTTACCCCTCCATCCCTCCTCAAATGCTTTCATACTACTCAGGAAATGCATTCTATCCACAGATTGCTCCCTTTTCTGCGACTAATACTGTACTAAATCCAAATGGCATCACAACAAATCTGGGCGCCTCCAACGCGACACAGTCTGGCAAACGAAAGCGGACAGCAGCTTCTACACGTGCAAACAAGCGCCCAAGGCAAATAGCACAAGCGGCGACATTTTCTGCCTCTCCCCACTGTGGTGTTGGCCCATCGACGGAAATTCGCGCCCAGCCTTCCGAGGAAGTAGAAAATCATGATCCAAATGCTGGTAAGTATTTTATTTTCGAAAGGTCTTTAAATTGTGCTCACGGAATATCAGCAACTCCTCACCAAAATCCTATACTCCCAGTGCCTTCTTCAGCAATTCCTCAAACCAATTCGGCATCATGCCCGGAGCCTTCCTCTCGCTATAATGACCTTCCAGCAGCCGCAACCGACGTCTGGTATTTTTTGCGTGGTCTTAAGACGAAGGAAGAACCTCCAGACTCAGAGAAGCCCAAAGAAGAGGCGACTCTGACACGGAAGCCTTCAACTCCTTATGTGGGCTGTAAACTTTGCACGTCAGTAAATGTTTAGAAAGAGTTGTGACTTGTAATATTAACAGATACATTTTTGCAGGACGAAATGGAAGGTCTGGAAACTTTCTGATGGAATGACCACTACTTTCCGGGAGCATCTCAGGAAACATCACGCTGAGACTTACAATACCACAACGGAAGTTAAACGTCTCAAGCATTCATCGAAATCACCATACTCGGCAAATTCTCAATCGCCTCAAATCCCCCATGATGAACCATTCTCGAAAGATAAATTCCTTGAGCTCCTCCAAAGGTGGATTGTAGCTGATGATCAGGTATTAAATTTTTGGTTTACCTCACCGCACGAAGATGACTGAGATGATTCTTGATGCATACAAGAAGCGCGTTGCAGCCACTGTCGACGAATTGAAATGTTCCGAAGGCCGAATTTCCTTCACGACTGACTTGTGGAGTGACCCGGTCCTGGATTCCTATATGGCAGTGACTGCCCATTATCTCGTTCGGGACAAAGTGACCAGGCAGCTCAAGTGGCGAAGTGGGCTCATCGCATTCCGCTTCGTCGAGGGAAGCCATACAGGTGTAAATCTTGCACAAAAGTTTATCAAGATTATCGAAGAGATGGGTGTTCTTCATAAGGTATCATCGCTATTCACCGAAAAATCCAGTCGGTAACTCTAATTTTATTTGAATTCAGATCGGTGTAATTACAATGGACAATGCGTCAAACAACAATACTTTCATGACAGAGATGGAGCGCATTCTCGAGGAGCAAAACATTCCATTTGACCACGATGGAAACAGAATTCGGTAGGTCATTTCCAAATTCAAAGTCACGGTTTGAATTGAGGACTGAGGATTTTTAACAGCTGCTTTCCGCATATCGTCAATATTGCATGCCAAACCATGCTCGCCGAATTAAAAGAAAGCAACCTGTCCTGTGTTGAAGCACCGCCTATGGGCAAGCCTCCCGCTGATGTCGCCAATGATCCAGTTAGAAAAGCGGAATGGGAGGAAGAACAGCAAGAAAAATGGCTGGAATACCTCAAAGCTTTAGAGGCTGACTTGGTAGGCAAATGTCGAAGCATTGTGGCTGCCTGCCGTGTCTCGGGTCAGCGCCGCCAAGCTTTGCTGAAGAAGATCGATGAAGGCAACAAGAGCGGCTATTGGAGGGGTAAGCTGGATAACGGAAAAGATCAAATCCCTCTCGTTCAACTTCTTCGAGACTGTGAAACGAGATGGTCTTCAACATTCAATATGGTTGATCGGGTTCTGGAACTCTACGCAGTACGTTCTTATTTATCTGCAAGTGATATGTGAATAGTTCACTGACTGCAATCAAAAGGCCATCCGCGACTTTCTTCTCGACCTCGAACAATCAGATCTTCAGCAACTCTTACTTTCGGAGCTTGAGAAAAATGTGTTATATGATATTCACCAGGTACTACAGGTCGCCCATCTCGCTCAAGAATTACTTTCAGCCGAGCGCACTCCCACCCTCTCCATGGCGCTTCCGGTTTTCGAGACGTTGATTTCAAAATGGCAGGAACTGGGCTCGACAATCCCTGAACTTAAACACTTTATTGATCTTGGAGTCTCCAAGCTTGAGGAGTATCTTGAGAAGACGAGGAAGACGAGGATGTATGCCCTTTCTATGAGTATGTCAGGATTTCTGCATTTCTCCGATTCACAGCTAACATGATTTATGTCATTTGTCTAGTTTTAAATCCTGGCCAAAAATTCAACTGGCTAAAGGCCCACGATGCGAAGCCTGGGAGTGACAAAAATTACGAGCAAAACGCCCGCAAATGGATGTTGGAGGCTGTAAGTACAGTTTGATTCAAATACATGGGCGCTAATTTGAACTTGGCCCGTAGATGCTCAGTTACAAGCAACACGAGCGCAATATTGCAACGACCACACCCAGCGAGACATCTACACCGATTTATTCACCCTCCACCGCGACCGAGATTGCATCGACCAATATCTCTCATGGATATAATCGCCTCCGGTCGCTCAATGTGACGGTCAGACGTTCATCGTCTTTGCACAGCATTCAAAGCTCGACTTCGAATTCCCCTCCACGTACTACTCCGAGTCCATCGTCTCCTACGGCTCAAATCACTCGCCAAGAGACTTCCGAAGAAGTGGCCGCAAGGAAATTCCGCGAACTCGCAGATGACAAGGCAGCAGTGGAGCGTGAATTGAGCAAGTATGAGGCGGCCGGTGTTGTTGCGTCGTTTGAAAACACCGGCATGGTGAACATTGTCGAGTTTTGGTCGGTGAGTAAGATTCGGCCGTCAATCTTTTAATTTTTACTTACCTCTTGACTTCCAGGTTCATGAATTTGAATATCCGTTCTTATTCAGAGTAGCAATGGACGTACTGCCTGCCCAGGCATCTGCCGTCCCGTGTGAGCGAGTGTTTTCGTCTAGCAAAGAGACGTGCACTCTCCGTCGAAATCGGATCTCACGGGTACTTCTCGAGGCTCTCCAGGTTCTTAAATACTCATATCGATCGGAGAGACTGTCTTTTGTCGAGGACCTCATTGCCAAAGAGGCTGATTACACCATCTCTGGCCCACTCACGGAATCCGCCATTGACGAGCTTATGGCGGCTGGAAAATACCAAGAACTGAATCAACTTGTTAGAAATGTAACTGAATCATCTTAATGTAGTCTCCCTCTCTTCGTATGTGTTATAATTATTCTATATTACTTGTAATCTACGGTACATCAGTTCTAACCTGTGTTTGAGGACGGGACACCAAATTCGGATATCGCGACCATCTCATTGGACAGAAAAAAATACCGGAAATCACCGACCTCGCGAAGTGGTTCGAGGTGACACTTCGACTCAACTCGAAATTTCGAGTTGATTCGAAGTGTTCACTCCGCATCGCTTCGCTTCGCTTCGGCGGCAACACTAGTGACAGCTGTCAGCCGCAAGCCACGCCTTGACTACGACGCTCTTGTTCCCCTGTCCTCATCATCCTCTCAAATCAATGTATTCGGTGACCAGAACCAACGTTAGCGATACATGCTGAACTCAAGGACACCGACTTTGGAGGTTTAACATGCAGACCGCCAATCACCACGAACCAAGCGCCCGGATCGCTCTCAAAGGTTGGGGCATCTCAATGATGTCGATGCACTGTTGCGCAATTGGAACACTGACCTCTGGTTCTATACAGGCATGGATCTTCTCGAGTCCCAGGTAGTCCCAGGCGCGTTTCATACCGCCGATGAAAAGTATGATGCTCCCAAATGTCATCCGGATACCCGACTTGCCGTCTTGGACGAAATAATGGATTGGCTGAATGACATTCAAAACGATTCTCCTCATACGATGTGGATGCGCGGTGCTGCTGGAGCCGGCAAGTCAGCAATCGCACGCACGATTGCTCAGATGTGTGAAGACGCAGGTCGGCTGTCTTCTTCGTTCTTCTTTTCAAGGACGGCGAGCGACATTCAGCGAAGTGACGAGAAACACCTGGTAGCAACTCTCGCACACCAGATGACGGAGCATATCCCAGAAACACGATACTATATTTCGGAGGCAATGGCCAACAGCAAGTTCATTTTCGATTTCGCACTGGACAGACAGATCGACAAATTGATCGTCATTCCCCTGTTACGACTCTCCGATACCTCTTCCTCGCCAATCCGTCCCAAGATCATTATCATTGATGGTCTGGATGAATGTCGCAACAATGACGCGCAGGGTGTTATTGTGAAGGAATTCGTGTCAGCTGTTGCGCGGATGCAACACAACTTCCCGCATAAATTGCTCATTGCGAGTCGACCTGAACAGAACATCCTATCCGCTTTCGGTGATTCCAAGGTTGCTCCCTTCGTCCGGCGTTTATCCTTGGACGACTTTTGGAACCCCGACGACGATATTCGGACATTCCTCGTCGACAGTTTTGCTGACATCAGGCAGACGCACCCCCTCAAACGATATATCCCTCTCGATTGGCCAGCCCCCGGTGATATTGAGAAACTCGTCGCGAAATCGTCTGGCCAATTTATCTACGCGGCTACAGTTAGCAAGTACATCAAATCGAATGAACGTCATCCCGTCGAATGCTTGCAAATAGTCATCAATCTCGTCAAGGATCCCGAAAATCGACCCTATGCAGAACTCGATGCACTGTATGCCCACATTTTTGCACAGGCCAAGGAGCCTGAACTCGCTCTCTGTATCCTCCGTATTCATCTTATGGAGTCGGTAAAGCCCCTTGTCGAATTGCCATTTAACGAGATTTGCTTTATTGAGAGCTTGCTTGGTCTGGGCGAGGGCAAACTCGAACTCACTCTAAGTGACCTTTTGTCAATAGTGGAAGTGGAAGTCTCGGAGATCAAGTTCCTTCATGCTTCTCTTCCGGACTTCTTGTTGGATGAAACCCGTGCCGGAAGGTTTTACGCCAATGGCGACAAGACTTGTGTCCATTTGCTCGTCTGCTCCCTCAGGTACATCTCCGAAAGTACGTATTGAGACCGGATTGACAGCACCTTTGATTAATCCCCTCACATTAGACAAAATTGACAAGGGCATCATCGACGAAGCTATTTCGATATGTTTCCTGGGTTTTGTACATTTCACGAAGAGTTTTCGAAAGGCTCATTCGGAGATTTATGACGCTTTAGCTGGTTTTGATTTAAAAGTCGCTTTAAAGCTTGCCGCCAAGACGGCGGATTCATTTCCATTGCACGGACACTGGCACGCTTCATTTCCCTCGGATGAACCCTGGGACAGTATGTTGCTATCTGTAGCAAGCTTCCTCGGCTGGATTTTACTGGAGGTATTTCGATGTTGTTTCTGTCCTGCTTGGTCAAACTTTGTCCTCATATAGTTACCTTTCAGCACAAAAAACAATCCACATCTCAAACACCCCATATCCCGTTGAAAATTATCGGACAACTCCAAGAATGGGTATCGGATCAACTACAAAAACTTCCATTAGATGGTCCCATTGCCAGGTATGCTCCTAAAGACATCTTCAATGGATTGGATTGTCTAATCGCTCCTTCCCCGGGCCCATTACCAGTCCTCTCGATAAACAAAACTTGGAAAATGTCTTCGGCGATCCAGAAATGAATTTCTGTTGTTCCTTGGCATCTCATCCTAGGACTAAGCGCCGTGTTATCACCTTTCGTGACGCCGAGCTATTAAGGGTATTCATAATGTATGGAGATAAGCGGTCATATATTGCCCTTTACTACTGCCATTATTTCTTTGCTGATCGGCGGTAAGTCTGTCCAAATTCTCATTGACATTCTTGCTCACATCCTAAGGTTATCAGTGAAAGGGTTGATTTTCACTCTGATGCCGAGGAGCGAAGGATGCGTCGCATCATGATAAACGTACCTTTCTTCCTGAAGAATGCAGCACCTCGGATTGATATCTATCTCTCTCTTCACGAAGTCCTGGCGCTCAATTCAACTCAAGAATTCAAGGAAGTTCTGCGTAAAGCTTCCATCTTCCAACCAATATTCACCAGCCATGTCGATCCTCTGGTTCGTTACCTCGAGTTGCGTTTACAGCATAGTTTTCCATCCCTCAGACTGGAAACTCATAATTTGGCGGTCTCTCTTGCTGATTATTTGGTAAAGGTAGTAAGACTATGGTCAGTATTTAATGACACATTCTGACCAGAAATTGTACATAGACACGCGAAGTATTCCCTTTCCTTGGTAAGAAGGACCCATATTCACGAGCCAAGTTGACTATTGCCAAATGGATGGTGCGGTGGAGGCAGTCAAGAGCCTGTAACATGTTAGCGTCATCGAGTAGACGACTAGGCGCAGTGCGGAAGAGGCTCCATCATGTATAGGATGCATTGTATTGCTATACTGTAGATTCGTGAAATATGCACTTGCTTTCTTTGTATACACGGGCTTAAGAGGATTTCAAATATGTTCGTATCAACCTTGATTAATGTTTTGCTAACGTCGTGATCATATCTCATGCTGCAGGCAGGACAATGACTCTGAGGGTGGATCAGACTGAGACAATAGAGCACATTTTTTATATGTACGACTATCGTTATATTAGATGCTCGTGTACAATTTCTCAAAAGACGGCTAGAGACACAGCACATCGACATCCATTAAATCTTTTAACACATATGATTTTTTAGTTACATTTATGAATCCAAGGAATGGTACAGCCATTTGCCATGCTCTGCATCTCTGGCTACATGGATGCGAATGCTATGGTGCAGAGAGGATGAACATATGTTAAATGACACGTTCTTGAATCTTCACAAATAGCACACGACGCCAGTACGTATACTTCGGCCTTGCCAGTTGAGAACAGCTGCACAAGTCAGAGGTTCTTCAGAGCACCCATCCGTGAGGCACATAGGTCCAGAGCGTTCGACTGGAACTCCTTGGAGTCTTTCCAACAATTGAGAGCGGCGGGCGCGAGGCCACCGCTATACTTGCTGGCGTAGAGCCAGCTGGAGCAGCGGAAAGGAGTACCGATTTCGGCGATGATGGGGGGCGGCGATCAGGACGTCACTGGTTAAGACGCATATCTAGACGATGAATCGATTGTTAGCTTCTTTCAAGCAAGCATTAGATGAAGAAGACACACGAGGAAGATGCAACGGAAGGTGGTATCATAGGAGGATATCGAGTCCCTCATTACCGGGTCATACTGTTGGCCCAGATGAAGGTAACGAAGACCATTTGGTTAACCGTCAGATATGGCGAGACCAACTCCGGTGATCGCAAGGCAGGAGTATACCCAAGAACGCCCCGACATCTGACCTGCCAAGTGTTGCTCGTGGTTGAAAATATCACTGTCGAGTCCGAGAAGACGACACTAAGCCACAAAATGTGGCGAGTTTAGGTGTGACGGCGGTGACTAGCAACAAATGTGGCGTGGAACGGTCTAGGAGACATTTCTGAGAGCAAATATGCATGTCGCCATCTGTGCTCGTGCAGCATGCCAGGAGTTCAGATATATATAATATAACCAAGCTATTGATGCCCGATGGTCGTGGCCTCGGGAGAGGAGACAGGAGCGCTACGATCCTGTAAGACGTACGGCTGGGGCGTGATGGTGTAGTGATACCATCGCTAGTGCTTTGCTGACGGCGAGGCCCAGGGTTCGAACCTGCCCCGAAACCCTTCCAGACACACCATAGACACTGGGAGATTCTATCACTGTTATTACTTAAGCCGGAATCAATGATGTCTCTGTTGGATTAAGGTCGAGTGGTGGGTCTGGTGATATTAGCTGGATCTAGCGGCGTGCGAATAAAGTAGCTTGACAGACTGGGAGGGAAAACTGTACCGTTTGTACCAATCTGGCACTGCATGTGGGAACGGAGTTGGGAGGGTTTAACTCGACCGGATACATGCTGGTATATAAATTCAATTACCAAACGCGCTGTTCTTCCACGCCACTGACAAGACGTTCAAAATTCGATATACGAGCTCCGCCTCAAGAAGCCTTCGGAGTTTAAAGCTTGTACAAGATCTCCCCGTGCTCCTAGACTTTACACCTGGGACGGGGTCGGCAATGATCTGGCAATTGCCGAGGCTGGTAAACCAGTCCCCGGGTCCTGCTAGCCGGAAGGGTATTGGTATAGGGAGTCCACGTGGGGCACAAGGCCGAGGGTGGCAGCAAGAGGAGACGAATCGGAGAAACACGATCCCATCATAGACTAGACAGGAATCGCTTAAAGTAGTAACTGTTAATTACTCACAAATAGCGCAGGAGTGCGCCCGGGGTAGATAGCTTCATTGGCCGACTCCTTCTGCCAGACCGGCCGTAAGGTTCGGAAAGGGGGATTAAGTTGCCGCCTACATGGGTTGGGGTAGCTGGGGGTTGTCTATCTACATTAGGTACAGGCCGGCTGTGAGTAGTCTACATGGGGTCCGCCCCGAAATGACTATAAACGGGATTCAAAAAAAAAAAAAAAAAAAAAAGACGTACGGCTGAATGGGTAGTCGAAAGAACGCGTAGAGATATATGTGATGGGTGTTTGAAGATCGGCACAACGTTGCTAATGGTTATCCGCATTCCGCAACGCAACGGGAAAGTTGTGCGCTTATGTAATGGCCACAAATCGTGGTATGCGCTTATTCCATTCCCTCATCGTCGAGCCTTGTCGTCGAGCTGCCACCGACATCCACAGAGGCTTCTGGCAGAGTACCAGGGTCTAGTCTAAGGACAAATGCCGTCATGGTCCAGGATCCGATTGCTCAAGCTTCTTTTTTGGTTTACTTTTATATTTTTTATTTGCTTCAAGCCTTCACCTACATAATATTCAGGTTCGTTGCAGCATTAGGTATTAAGAATAAATTGACCTGGTACTATTGCGTTGACCTTGTCTAGAGCACCTTCCTCGAAGTCGTTGCTAGATGGCCGTCAGCCAAATCTCGTCACGGAGAGGCAGTGACTTGAGTGATCACCATGAGGCAAGTCCGACGTGATTAATGATTGGCCGATGCCATGACTGACATGTGCGCAGTGTGAGCGCTCTTGTTCCCCTCTCCTCATCATGCTCTCAAACTAACGTATTCCATGACCAGAACCAACGTTAGCGATATACGCTGAACTCAAGGGCACCGACTTGGGAGATTTTAACATGCAGACCGTCAATCACCAAGGATCAGGCGCCCTGGCCGCTCTCAAAGGTTGGGGCGTCTCAATGATGCACTGTCGCGCAATTGGAATACTGACCTCTGGTTCTATATCAGGCATGGATCTTCTCGAGTCCCAGGTAGTCCCAGGCGCATTTCATACCGCTGATGAAAACTACGATGCTCCCAAATGCCATCCGAATACCCGACTTGCCGTCTTGGACGAAATAATGGACTGGCTCAATGATACCAATGACCCCCACCGTACGATGTGGATGCGCGGTGCTGCTGGAGCTGGCAAATCAGCAATCGCACGGACAATAGCACAGATGTGTGAGGAGCAAGGTCGATTGTCGTCTTCATTCTTCTTTTCGAGGACGGCCGGCGACAAGAGGCGAAGTGACGAGAAACACCTGGTGGCGACTCTCACATACCAGATGACAAAACATATACCGGAACTTCTGCACCATATCTCCACGACGGTGCTCGACGATGCATTCGTTTTCGATGTAGCTATAGGGCTGGAAGCACAGATCAACAAACTTATTGTTGCTCCCCTTTCACGACTCTCCGATATCTCTTCCTCGCCAATCCGTCCCAAGATCATTATCATTGATGGTCTGGATGAATGTCGCAACAAGGGCGCGCAGGGTGTTATTGTGAAGAAATTCGTGGCGGCTGTTGCGCGGATGCAACACCACTTCCCGCATAAACTACTTATTGCGAGTCGACCTGAACAGAACATCCTGTCTGCTTTCGATGATCTCATGTAGTGTTGGGCACGGGTGCCGACACCCGTGCGGGTTGGCGGGTACGGGTGTGGCGGGTGCGGGTGCGGGTGCACTTTGAGTGACCCTCAGCCAACCCGCACCCGTGCGCCTGGGTCACGGGTTTTCGGCGGCACACGGGAAACTCCGAAATGTGTCAAATATGTTCTTTAGTTACTTGAATAAATAATTATGTAATGTAGTTGCCAAAATTTATTCTAATTCTAATTCAACATTGCACAAATTCTCACGATGCCCCCATCAAACCCGCACGGGTTTCTGTACCCACGGGTCCCGTGCAAACCCGCACCTGCAAGCACGGGATCCCGCACCCGTGGCCACGGGTGCGGGTTTTGGCGGGTACGGGTGCGGGTCGACAAAAATTCGCCCGCGGGTTACCCGTGCCCATCACTAATCTCATGGTTGCTCCCTTCCTCCGGCATCTATCCTTGGACAACTATTGGAAGCCAGACGACGATATTCGGACATTCCTCGTCGACAGTTTTGCTGACATTAGGCAGACGCACCTCCTCAAAGAACTCATCCCTCTCAATTGGCCAGCTCCCCGTGATATCGAGAAACTCGTCGAGAAATCATCTGGCCAATTTATCTATGCGGCTACAGTTAGCAAATTCATCAAATCGGGTGACAATCATCCCGTCGAGTGCTTGAAAATAATCATCAATCTCATCAAGGATGCCGAAATTCGACCATACGCGGAACTTGATGCCCTATACACCTACATTTTCGAACAGACCAAGAACCCTGACACTGTTCTCAATATCCTCTGCATTCTCCTTACCATGAACCCCTCCACACTTCCAGATCTCAAGATCCCCTTCATTCAGGACTTGCTTGGTCTACGCAAGGGCGATGTCAAACTTGCTTTAAGTGGCCTTTGTTCAATAATTGAAATTAAATTATCAAAAATCAACTTCCTTCATGCTTCTCTCCCGGACTTCCTGATGTATGAAACACAGGCGGGAAGATTTTATGTCAATAGTGACACTATTTGTGTCCATCTTTTCCAGTGTTGCCTCAGGCACATCTCGGAAAGTACGTGTTGATACCAGATTGACAGCATCATTGACTAATCCCCTCACAGTAGACAAATTTGGCAACGACAACCCCACAGCTATCTTGATATGTTTCCGGGGTCTTGGACATTTCATGAAGGGTGTTCGAAAGGCTCATTCACAGATTTATGATGCTTTAGCTGTTTTTGATTTAAAAGTCATTTTAAAGGTTGCCGCTGAGACAGCGGATTTATGGGAAACGAGTTCGCAGAATACGATCCAACACGTAGGAGAGTTTCTCATGTGGATTTTATGGCAGGTATTGACGTTGTTTCTGTTCTACTCGGTCAAACTCTGTCCTCATACAGTTACCTTTCAGCGCAAACAACGATCCTCACTTCGAACACCTGGCATCCCATTGAAAATTATCAGTCAACTTCAAGAATGGGTATCGGATCAACTACAAAAGCTTTCATTATATAGTCCTATTGCCAGGTATGCTCCTAAAAGCACCTTCAATAGGCTGGATTGTCTAATCCCTCCTTCCCCGGCTCCATTAACAGTCCTCTCGATAACAAAAACTTTGAAAGGGTCTTCGGCGATCCGGAAATAAATTTCTGTTATTCCTTGGCGTCTCATCCTGCGGATATGCGCCCTCATATCGCCTTTCGTGATGCCGAACTATTAGGGGTATTCATAATGGATAGAGATAAGCGATCATATATTGCCCTTTACTGCTGCCATTATTTCTTTAGCAATCGACCGTAAGTCTGTCCAATTTCTCGGTGACATTTTTGCTCACATCCTAAGGTTATCAGTGAAATAGTTGATTTTCACTCTGATGCCGAGCAGCGAAGGATGCTTGGCGTCGCGATAAATGTACCTTTCTTCCTTAAGAATGCAGCACCTCGGATCGACGTCTATCTCTCTCTTCACAGATTCCTGGCATTCAATTCAACTCAAGAATTCGAGGAAGTCTTGCATAAAGCTTCCATATCCCAACCAATGTTCACCAGCGATGCCGATTCTCTGGTTCATTACCTTGAGTTGCGTTTACGGCATGATTTTCTATCTCTCATGTCGCAAAGTCGTAATTTGGCGGTTTCTCTTGCTCAGTATTTGTTAAAGGTAGTAAGACTATGGTCAACATTTAATGACACATTCTGACCAGGAATGGCACATAGACACGCGAAGCATTCCCTTTCCTTGGTAAAAAAGACCCATATTCACAAGCCAAGTTGACTATTGCCAAATGGGTGGTGCGGTGGAAGCAGTCAAGAACGTAGAACGTGTTAGTGCCGTCATCGATTAGACGACTAGGCGAAGTGCGAAAGAGGGCCCATCATGTGTAGTATGCGTTGTATTTTCTATACTGTAGATTCGTGAAATATGCACTGGCTTTCTTTGTATACAAGAGCTTAAGATGATCTCTGACATTTTCTTATCGACCTTGATTAATATCTCGCTCACGTCGCCATCATATCTCTCTTGCAGATGCAGGAGACTGAAAACTCGGTAGATCAGACGGACAGTCGACAACACAGCACATTTTTATGCACACTGCTACCGCTGTAATATATTAGACGCTCGTAAGCGATTTCCCAAAAGACCGCTAGTGACACAGTTCATCTAGTCAATGACATTCGCTAAATCTCTCGACAGATATGACCCTTTTTTCACTGACCACGTATTGGGACCTTTAGTTACATTGAGAAATCCAAGGAATGATACAGCGATTTTCCATGCTCTCCGTGTGACTCTATCTCTGGCTACACCAATGCGAGTACTATGGTGCGGAGAGGATGAACACATGCGAAAGTATCATGCATTATGAGGGCATCCCGAAGTCTATAGCATGATAGAGATAAAAATGGTCAGTTTAGTGACGAATTTGTGCACCATAACAAGGAGTTCAACATACCTGTGGAAACATATATCTCTACATCAAGGCCCCATTTCGCAGATAGAGGTGTTAAATGACGCATTCTTGAATCTCCACAAATAGTACAGGACGCCAGGACGTATACTTCGGCCTTGCTAGTTGAGAAGAGCGGCACGAGTCAGAGCTTCTGCGGAGCGCCCATCCGCGAGGCACATAGGTCCCGAGCGTTCGAATCGTACTCCTTGGAGTCTTTCCGACACTTGAGAGCGGCGAGCGCGAGGCCACCACTGTACTTGTTGGTGTAGGGCTAGCTGGAGCAGCGGAAAGGAGTACCGATTTCGGCGATGATGCATCGATGATGGGGGTGGCGATCAGGACGTCGCTGGTTAAGACGCATATCTAGACGATGAATGGATCGTTAGCTTCTGTCAACTAAGCATTAGACGAGGAAAACGCACGAGGAAGATGCAACGGGAGGTGGTGTCATAGGAGGATATCGAGTCTCTCATTGCCAGATCATACTGTTGGCCCAGACGAACGTAACAAAGGTCCAGGATGCCATTTCGTTAACCGCCAGACATAGCGAGACCAACTCCGATGATCGCAAGGGGGCGAGCACACCTAAGAAGTCCCTGACATCTGACCTGCTAGGCGCTGCTCGTGGTTGAAAACCTCGCTGTCGAGTCCGAGAAGACAACACTAAGCCACAAATGCGGTGGGTTTAGGTGTGACGGCGGCGATGAGCAATAAATGTGGTATGGAACGGTCTCGCGGAAGTTTCTGAGAGCAAGTAGTTCGGAGACGGCGCGCCTTGCGTCTGTGTGATGAGTAAGGACGTTGTCGTAGGTGATAATGTTGAGACGGCTTGGTGCTTACGTGTTAATTCTGATTTCGTCAAGGTCGGCATCCGAGCAGTCGTCAGACGCAGGATCATCAAGAGCGTCGAGGTAAAACATGAAAGATCGGTTAGTCGAATAGGAACTAGACACTCAAATTAGAATCGAAAAGAAGGGATAGCGAGGATAAACGCACGTTGATGTTACCATCAGACATCCAAGTATCGACCTGACTTGGTAAATCCATAGCTAAAAGGTCTAGTTGGGATCAAACCAAGATCAGATCACAGAGTGAAGCGAGAAAAGAGAGAAACACGCACTACGTCGCGATTGCCGTACGAATCAGGATTTCGTTTAGCGACACAACCGAAAGACCCAACCTCCGAAATTCCCCAATGTCTTGCGATCCGAGATCGGTATGTTACACCTTCTAGAAGGATGGCCACCTAATCCTCAGGGATCAGCATCGACCCGCTTGACCACCGCTATAGTGGACATCAGTGCTTCAGAGCTTAGGATGGACCCAGCACGAAATTTTCATCGGCTATATGTCGCCATCTGTGCTCATGCAGCATGCCAGCAGTTCGGATATATAACCAGGTTATTGATGTTCGATGGCCGTGGCCTCGAGAGTCTAACTGAGGAGAGGAGACAGCAGCGTTACGATCCTGTAAGACGTACTGAAGGGGTAGGGGGTAGTCAAGAGGTATCGCAAAAACGCGTAGGTATATATGTGATGGGTATCTGAGGATCGGCACAACGAAGTTGAGGTGGAAGCGGATGCTGAGGGAGATGCGAAGGTCGCGTAGGGAGGAAAGATATGATTCTCGATGGTTGTACTCCGAGCATTCAAGTCATCTGGCCACAGACCACATCATCTTAGAACTCTCACGCGCTCTTCCTTCATGACACTCAAGTCAAATTGCAAGTCATCGCCCACAATCTCTTCCAATGGCTGGTTTTGTGCCAAAGGAGTGCTGAAACGAAGAACGCCTGGACGTCTTAGCGCTCGAAAATCGTCATGCTTCTCTTCGTCTCTGGGAGAGCACAGCCGGCAGCCCATACACCTTTATCTTCACTCGAGGAGCACATTTTACCTCGTTTTCCTCCCTCCTCATCTCACAAGATGATTTTTACAATTCAATTTGGTTTCCTGATATCATATTTGTTCCCAAATAAAATTGTGCTGTGTCATCGACTCTCGGTCTGATCTAACGAGTGGTCAGTGTCCTGCGCCTGCAAGAGAGATACAATGGCGACGTTAGCGAGATATTAATCAAGGTAGATATGAACATGTCGCAAATCATCTTAAGCTCCTGTATGCAGACAAAGCCAGTGCGAATTTCACGAATCTATAGCAATACAACACATCCTACACGGTGCTGGGCCCTCTTCCGCACCGCACCTAGTCGTCTAAAGCATGACGGTGCTACCACATTCTAGACTCTGGGACTTGGGGACTCTACAAAGGATTGCAGGCGTGTGTACAAAACAGCAGCTAAAATGACAATAAACGGGATAACAAAAGAAGAGAAACCGAAAAAAAGCTGCCTCCACCGCACACCCATTTGGCAATAGCCAACTTAGCTCGTGAATATCGGTCTTTTTACCGAGGAAAGGAATGCTTCGCGTGTCTATGTGCCATTTCTGGTCAGAATGTGTCATTAAATACTAGAGTCTTATTACCTTTACCAGTACTCAGCAAGAGAGAGCGCCAATCATGGTTTTCCCGGCTGAAAGATGGAAAACTATGCTGTAAACGCAACTCAAGGTAACAAACCAGAGGATCGCCTTGGCTAGTGAATATTAGTTGGGATATGGAAGCTTTACGCAAACTTCCTCGAATTCTTGAGTTGAATTGAACGCCAGGACTTTGTAAAGAGAGAGATAGACGTCGATCCGAGGTGCTGCATTCTGAAGGAAGAAAGATACGTGTGTCGCGACGTGCCGCATCCTTCGCTCCTCGGCGTCAGAGTGAAAATCCACCATTTTACTGATAACCTTAGGATGTGAGCAAGAATGTCAACGAGAAATTGGACAGACTTACAGTCGATCGCTAAAGAAATAATGGCAGTAGTAAAGGGAAATATATAATCGCTTATCTCCGTCCATTGTGAATGCCCCTAATAGTTCGGCGCGACGAAAGGTGATATAACGATCCTCAGGCTGAAACACCAAGGAATAACAGAAATTATTTCCGGATCGGCGAAGACCATTTCAAAGTTTTTGTTATCGAGAGGACTGTTAATGGGCCAGGGAAGGAGGGATTAGACAATCCGGCTCACTGAAGGTGCTTTTAGGAGCATACCTGGCAATGGGACCGTCTAATGGAGTTTTCGTAGTTGATCCGATACCCATTCTTGAAGTTGACTGATAATTTCCAACGGGGTATGGGGTGTTCGGAATGAGGATTTTTTTTGGTGCTGAAAGGTAACTGTATGAGGACAGAGTTTGACCGAGTAGGACAGAAACAACATTAAATACCTGCCATAAAATCCACGTGAGAAACTCTCCTACGTATTGAATCATACTCTGCGAACTCGTTTCCCATAAATCCGCTGTCTTGGCGGCAAGCTTTAAAGCGAATTTTAAATCAAAGCCAGCTAACGCGTCAAAAATCTTGAATGAGCTGTTCGAACACTCTTGGCGAAATGTCCAAGACCCAGGAAACATATCGAGATAGCTTCGATGTCGCCCCTGCCAATTTTGCCTACCGTGAGGAGATTAGTCAATGTTGCTGTCAATCCGGTCTCAACACGTACTTTGCGAGATGTATCTGAGGCAACAGCGGAAAAGATGGACATAAATCCTGTCGCTATTGGCGTAAAACCTTCCTGCCCTTGCTTCATCCACCAGGAAATCCGGGAGAGAAGCATGAAGGAAGTTGATTTTGATGATTTAATTTCCATTATTGATGAAAGGCCACTTAAAGTGCGTTCGACATCGCCCTCGCCTAGACCAAGCAAGTCCTGAATGAAGGGGACCGAGGGATCTGGAAGTGTGAAGTGGTTCATAGTAGGTGATGACATAATAAGAATGCAGAGGATATGGAGAACAGCGTCAAGCTTCTTGATCTGTGAGAAAATATCGATGTATATGGCATCGAGTTTTGCGTATGGTAGAATTTCGGGATGCTTGACGAGATTGATGATTATTTTCAAACACTGGACGGGATGATCATCTGATTTGATGCATTTGCTAACTGAAGCCGCGTAGATAAATTGGCCAGACGATTTCTCGACGAGTTTCTCGATATCACGGGGGGCTGGCCAATCGTGAGGGATGGATTCCTTGTGAGGGTGCGTCTGCCTAATGTCAGTAAAACTGGCGCGCAGGAACGTCCGAATATCGTCGCCGGGCTTCCAACGGTCGTCGTCCAAGGATAGATGCCGGAGGAGGGGATCAACCTTGAGATCACGGAAAGCGGACAGGATGTTCTGTTCAGGTCGACTCGCAATGAGCAGTTTATGCGGGAAGTTGTGTTGCATCTGGGCAACAGCCGCCACGAATGTCTTCACAATAACACCCTGCGCGTCCTTGTTGCGACATTCATCCAGATCATCAATGATAATGACCTTGGGATCGATTGGCGAGGAAGAGATACTGGAGAGCTCTGAAAGGGGAATGACGATCAATTTGTCGATCTGTCTGCCCAGTGGTGACTGGAAAATGAACCTGTTGTTGTCCATTGCCATCGAAATATAGTGTCGTGTACCTGGGATATGCTCCATCATCTCGTGTGCGAGAGTCGCCACCAGGTGTGCTAGAGTCGTCACCAGGTCTTTCTCGTCACCTCGCTTCTTGTCGTCGGGCGTCCTCAAAAAGAGGAATGAAGAAGATAATCGACCTTGATTCTCACACATCTTTGCTATTTCCCGTGCGATTGCTGATTTGCCAGCTCCAGCAGCACCGCTAATCCACATCGCACAGTGGGGGTCATTGATATCATTGAGCCAATTCATTATTTCGACCAAGACGGCAAGTCGGGTCTTCTCATGACATTCGGGAGCATCGTATTTTGCATCAGCGGCATGAAACGTGCCTGAGACCACCTGTGACACGAGAAGATCCATGCCTGGTACAGAACCAGAAGTCAGTGTGCCAATTGTGCGACAGTACATCATTGAGATGCCCCAACCTTTGAGAGCGATCAGGGCGCCTGATCCTTGGTGATTGGTGGTCTGCATGTTAAAATCTCCAAAGTCAGTGCCCTTGAGTTCAGCGTATATCGCTAACGTTGGTTTTGGTCATGGAATACATTAGTTTGAGAGCATGATGAGGAGAGGGAAACAAGGGCGTCGTGGTCAAGGGCTTGCTCTCACACTGCACACATGTCAGTGATGGCATTGCCCAATCAATTACATAAGAACCGAGTTGAGGGCGGTTGAACTCAAACGCCCTTGTGTCTGACGAAAACTTTCGTTCTCGGTTCTCCCTTGGTTCTCCCACCATACTATTGGTATCCGAAAGAGGAAAAAGAAGGAAAAAGCAAGGAAAGAGAGAGAAAAAGAGAGATTTCACAGAAATGGACAGATTTTTTTTTGCCAATCGATATCCTAGCCTGAATTTTGAAACGACATTTCGGGTTTTGCCGGGCAGGTCCAGCACTACAGCAGGGGTACAGTGTCTTGCATATTGGTTTGCACAACGAAATTTCCAGCGCGCTGTTTGATGTGACCACCGTGTCACTTGAAACTTTATTTCGGAAGCGAACAACGGTGTCTCGTGGTTTTGAGGACGGATCTTGGGTGAGGGTTACCGTGAGAAAGTGATGCTGAAGTCACATCAAATCGCGTGGAAATTTTGTTGTGCAAACCAATATGCAAGACACTGTAAACCTCGTTCTCACCATCGCTCGGCTGGACGCCGGAGCCGGCCGTTCCGGAGGCCCCTTGCTAAGCAATGTCCAACCGTGATCGGTGACATGACGCCTTGGCCACGACGCCCTTGTTCCCCTCTCCTCATGCTCTCAAACTAATGCGTTCCATGACCAAAACCAACGTTAGTGATATACGCTGACCTCAAGGACACCGACTTTGGAGATTTTAACATACAGACCACCAATCACCAAGGATCAGGCGCCCTGATCGCTCTCAAAGGTTGGGCATCTCAACGATGCACTGTCGCGCAATTCAAACGCTGACATCTGCTTCTATACTAGGCATGGATCTTCTCGTGTCTCAGGTAGTCCCAGGCGCGTTTCATACCGCCGATGAAAACTACGATGCTCCCATATGCCATCCGAATACCCGAATTGCCGTCTTGGTCGAAATAATGGACTGGCTCAATGATACCAATGACCCCCACTGTGCGATGTGGATTCGCGGTGCTGCCGGAGCTGGAAAATCAGCAATCGCACGAACAATAGCACAGATATGTGAGGAGCGAGGTCGATTGTCTTCTTCATTCTTCTTTTCGAGGACGGCCGGCGACAAGAGGCGAAGTGACGATAAACACCTGGTGGCGACTCTCGCATATCAGATGATGGAGTATAGTTCAGAAACACAATCCTTTGTTTCGGAGGCAATGGCCAATAGCGGATCCATTTTCGATTTAACACTGGACACACAGATCGACGAATTGATCGTTATTCCCCTTTCACGACTCTCCAATACCTCTTCCTTAGGCTCGCCAACCCTTCCGAAGATCATTATCATTGATGGTCTGGATGATTGTCACAACAAGGACATGCAGAGTGTTATTGTGAAGGAATTCGTAGCGGCTGTTGCGCGGATGCAACACAACTTCCCGCATAAACTGCTTATTGCGAGTCGACCTGAACAGATTATCCTGTCCGCTTTCAGTGATCGTAGGGTTGTTCCCTTCCTCCGTGTTCTATCATTGGACGACCGTTGGAAGCCCGACAATGATATTCGGAACTTCCTCGTCCACAGTTTTGCTGACATTAGGCAGACGCACCCCCTCAGACATCTCATCCCTTCCGATTGGCCAACCTCCCATGATATCGAGAAACTCGTCGAGAAATCATCTGGCCAATTTATCTACGCGGCTACAGTTAGCAAATACATCAAATCGCGTTACAATCATCCCGTCCAGTGCTTGAAAATAATCATCGAGCTCATCAAGGATCCCGAAATTCGACCATACGCAGAACTTGATGGACTATACACCTACCTTTTTGCGCAGACCGAGGAGCCTGACGCTGTTCTCCATATCCTCTGCATTCTTCTTATGCCATCACCTACCATGATGACGATTCCCTTTATTCAAGACTTGCTTAGTCTAGACGAGGGCGATGTCGAACTCGCTTTAAGTGGCCTTTCGTCAATAATGGAAATTAAATCATCAAAAATCAACTTCCTTCATGCTTCTCTCCCGGACTTCCTGTTGGATGAAACACGGGCAGGAAGGTTTTACGCCAATAGCGACAGGATTTGTGTCCATCTTTTCCGCTGTTGCCTCAGGTACATCTCGGAAAGTACGTGTTGAGACCGGATTGACAGCAACATTGACTAATCTCCTCACGGTAGGCAAAATTGGCAGGGGCGACATCGAAGCTATCTCGATATGTTTCCTGGGTCTTGGACATTTCGCCAAGAGTGTTCGAACAGCTCATTCAGAAATTTATGATGCTTTAGCGGGTTTTGATTTAAAATTCGCTTTAAAGCTTGCCGCCAAGACAGCGGATTTATTGGAAACGAGTTGGCAGAGTATGAGTCTATACGTAGGAGAGTTTCTCACGTGGATTTTACAGCAGGTATTTAATGTTGTTTCTGTCCTACTCGGTCAAACTCTGTCCTCATACAGTTGCCTTTCAGCACAAAAAACAATCCTCATTTCGAACACCCTATATCCCGTTGGAAATTATCAGTCAACTTCAAGAATGGGTATCGGATCAACTACGAAAACTTCCATTAGACGGTCCCATTGCCAGGTATGCTCCTAAAAGCACCTTCAGTGAGCTGGATTGTCTAATCCCTCCTTCCCTGGCCCCATTAACAGTCCTCTCGATAACGAAACCTTTGAAACGGTCTTCGCCGATCCAGAAATAAACTTCTGTTATTCCTTGGTGTTTCAGCCTGAGGATCGTTATATCACCTTTCGTCGCGCCGAACTATTAGGGGCATTCAAAATGGACGGAGATGAGCGATTATATATTGCCCTTTACTACTGCCATTATTTCTTTAGCGATCGACTGTAAGTCTGTCCAATTTCTCGTTGACATTCTTGCTCACATCCTAAGGTTATCAGTGAAATGGTCGATTTTCACTCTGACGCCAAGGAGCGAAGGATGCGTCACGTCGCGATACACGTATCTTTCTTCCTTCAGAATGCAGCACCTCGGATCGACGTCTATCTCTCTCTTTACAAAGTCCTGGCGTTCAATTCAACTCAAGAATTCGAGGAAATTTTGCGGAAAGCTTCCCTAAGACTCCGCCTTGTCGATCCTCTGGTTCGTTACCTTGAGTTGCGTTTACAGCATAGTTTTCCATCTCCCAGCCAGGAAAATCATGATTTGGCGCTCTCTCTTGCTGAGTATTTGGTAAAGGTAATAAAACTATGGTCAGTATTTAATGACACGTTCTGACCAGAAATGGCGTATAGACACACGAAGCATTCCCTTTCCTTGGTAAAAAAGACCGATATTCACGAGCCAAGTTGGTTATTGCCAAATGGGTGGTGCGGTGGAGGCAGCTGCAGTTTTCTTTTGGTTTCTCTTCTTTTGTTATCTCGTTTATTGTCATTTTAGCTGCTGCTATGTACAAATGCCTGTAATCCTTTGTTGAATTCCCAAGTCCAAGAGTCTATAATGTGGTAGCATTGTCGTGCTTTAGCTGACTAGCTGCAGTGCAGAAAAGGGCCCATCATGTGTGGGATTGTTGTATTGCCATATTGTAGATTCATGAAATATGCACTGGCTTTCTGTCTCGCTAACGTCGTGATCATATCTCATGTTGCAGGTGCCAGGCAGGACAATGAAGATAGTATATCAGAATGGGATGACAGCGCATTTTTTATAATGCACTGCTACCGCTGTATTAGATGCTCGTGAGCAATTTCTCAAAGAGACTCTAGTCAATGACATCCATTAAATCTCTTGACCGATATGATTTTTAATTACATTTATAAATCCAAGTTCCCATGCTCGGTATGCGACTCTATCTATGGCTACATGAATGCGAATGCTATGGTGCGGAGAGGATGAACATATGTTAAATGACAAGTTCTTGAATCTTCACAAATAGCACAGGACGCCAGTACATATACTTCGGCATTGCCAGTTGAGAACAGCTGCACGAGTCAGAGCTTCTTCGGAGCGCCCATCCGTGAGGCACATAGGTCCCGAGCGTTCGCCTCGTATTAGAGTCTTTCCAACACTTGAGAACGGCGAGCGCGAGGCCACCGCTGTACTTGTTGGCGTAGGGCCAGCCGGAGCAGCGGAAAGGAGTACCGATTTCGGCGATGATGGGGGGTGGCGATCAGGAGGTCACTGGTTGAGACGCATATCTAGATGATGAATCGATCGTTAGCTTCTGTCAACCAAGCATTAGACGAGGAAGACACACGAGGAAGATGCAACAGATATCGAGTCTCTCATTACCACTGTTGGCCCAGACGAACACAACGAAGGCCACGGATGCCATTTGGTTAACCGTCAGACGCGGCGAGACCAACTGCGATGATCGCAAGGGCAGGAGCCTGAGCACACCTAAAAACTCCCTGACATCTGATCTGTCAGGTGCTACCCAACACCAAACCAAGAGACAGAGTGCTCGTGGTTGAAAACCTCGCCGTGGAGTCCGAGAAAACAACACTAAGCCAC
>JADNRV010000547.1:0-25320 GCA_015499995.1 Flammula alnicola
GGAGATGGGGTTCTTGGACGACGCCTGACGGGTTTTATTGGACCTTTTTCGGGCTCACGCTGAAGTGAAAATTTGGAGGTATCGCGGCATGAAGATGTATAAGGCGCTGGCAGAGTAGTTGAGATATCATATGTTGAGTGGAAAAAGCCATCCTGATCTTGAGAGGATTCCAAAACGCCATGTCGAGCAGACGAGCTGCACGGAAAAAAGGACTGTGGGGTTATGTCGAGTCCCGGAATCACATCATCTCCGAATTGTGTAGAATTGCAATCAGGCTTGAGATCCTCTGAACTGCCGGAGGACAACGGGTGGCTTTGGGATATTTGAGGGGTTGATCGCCGGTTAAGTGGCAAAGGCGATTCGAGATAGCTTGGATGTGGTGTTGGAATATGAGGGCGGCGATGCCTACGCGGAAGAAGTAGTGCACGCTCTGGAGAGATGATATCGCTAGCAGGTGTAGCTGTCGCCACGGACATAGGTGAACCAGGTGGGGTCTCATCTCCAGATGTTCGGAACAAGTCGTCGGCATACAAGACAGACGAGTGCTGAGAGATAGGCTGACTCCCAGGAGGAAAGCCTAATCGCCAGCTATAATGATCGAGTTCAATTCCATTTTCCAAAACCAGAGGCAGGCCGTTGTTGGACGTCAGTGCCGGCGAAGGTGTGGACAGCTCCCAGGACAGGCCACAAGTTTTTCGTACATTAGATTCTTCTCCGGACACATCAAAATTGCGAGTCCCGCCCATAGAGCTTCTACGAGTATATTTATCCGGAATAATTGTTGACCGCCCATTGGATCGACGACGAGAACTGATTGAAGGATATATGTGAATGAAAGACATCTGACTAGAGACCGTCTCGACGATATTTGAACACCTAGTTTCCCAGGAAGGCGAGCCAAAAAGACCGACGAGGAATCCAGACCTCCCGCTTCTAGTATCTGCCAACTTTTCAACCACAGAGGAAGTTGAAAGATTGTCGTACCACCGTGATTGTGAGACTAAGATCGTCTGGTTTGTTCGTGTCATAAGATTGGGACGTCTGCGACGGCGAGATAGATAAATCAATTTTGCGACAAAGAGAAGAGCCAATAATGAAGCGAGTGTCAATACTGCGGCGAGATACGAGGAACCTTTCATAGGGTGCGACTCAATGCGAGGTTGCGGAGAAGCTTGAGCAATGAAACCAGGAGTTCGGGTAAAGAGCAGCACAAGGCATGTCAAGGCGGTTTTCTGATGCATCAGGAGAATATGTGTTCAGTGAAAAAGATGGACAGAGTGACTTATTATCGTGTCCGATGACATCACTGATATGATTGAACTTATGTAAACATGTACAATTGAACTACTTAATGGCCTATTGGCTTCATTCTTTAGTAGTCCGCAGCAGAAGCATCATAGAGTTGCTCCTTAGCTGTTTGAGGCTTCGTAAGTTTCTTGACTTGTCTTACAAACGAAGATAAGCTTACCATGGTGCTTTGCCTTCTGACTATCGACGAAGTCGAGCTTTGTATATCCGATGTAAGTCAATTGATATCATGATTGACTAAGAAGCTTACGCCTTTCGTTTCCACGATGCGATCGATGAAGGCACCGGAGAGACTAGCTCTGAATTTTCGTTGAGTCAAGAACACAGTGCACATAAACGGCCGATACTTACAAGATCTCCTTTGCCTGAGCGTGGGACGCAGGTTGACCATTCGCTGCGCAGTGCTTCTCGTATGCTTTCGCAGCCTAAAGGGTCTCTCAATGCCATATACAGGTAGTACGGAATGAACACGTACCTCGTATGAAGCGGCAGCAGCAATGAGCTCGTGGGACAGTTCTGCTTTGTGAGGGGCGTTGACGACCTGAACGAGAAAGCGGTGAGCTAAGATATGAGACACAAGGGTCAAGGTAAAGTACCTGTTCGTAGGCCTGTGCTTGATCAGAATCGCTGTCGAACCAACCCATAGTAGATATTTATATATGAGTAAGAGATGTAGATGGGGGAGAGGAGCTCTGAAGATCAGCTAAACTGGCGGCGGGCCTTTATATACCTTTTCAGGCCCACCGCTCGAGATGAGTTCACATAGAATTAACCCAAGGGGGCGTACTTATCGATGAGCTGATCATCGCTATTGCGACATCCGCATGTGTCCAGTTATTTTTAGCCGCCACTCCATTCCGGTTATTTCGATAGATGGGTCACAGGATGGTACCTAGGATAATTTTAGCTCTCTAATCTGCGGTGTTGCGAAGGTTGGAGATGCAACATCTTATAACTAAACATAGGCTTCCTGAGCGCTCCTTCCAAGCTTCTTCAAGCCAGTCGCAGGTGATCCAGCCGGAAAGCAGCTTTTCCCACTCATTCATTCTGCTCCGTAGAACTTCTTGAAGCTTCTGACTGGGAGCTTCGACCTGACAAACATGTTCAGCATCAGCTGGAAACAGTGGGAATGGAAAGGGTTGATAAACCTCTTCTGATAGCTTCTACGAGGCTATACTCTCCAATGAATCTCAGGCTCGGGCTGATAGTAAAGGTTCCACTAATGGACAGATCAAGATAAATCGTCATGGCTTTGGTGCGCCCTATGTATCAGCATCACCATCGTCCCCAATATGAAATTCGGTCAATCCGTAGTTAGACGAGTTTGAAGGAACTCTGCATGCGCAGCAGCCAACCGTTGCCACTGGCCAGCATGGAGCGGAAAGGGGCGGAGATTTGTCTCCAGGATCATAGCTTGCGACCCAGATAACACGATAAATTATTATCCTGAATGGCCCGGAATTTAAATATTTGTCCAGGATCGCTCCGAGCACAGCTTAGGGCTTATATTTGGATTGCGCAGGTCGGAGTCGCCAGCATGGTAGTGGCCGTCCGACATCCTGAGCGAACGGAAAAGCCCCTATGTAGGAAGAAACGAAGAAACGCAAGACGAGAGCCCAGGGAATTGATCTTGAAGATACACGTCTTCTGAAAAGTCCCTAGCAAAGTCTGGATGCACTTGCGAAAAAACCTGATAATGTGATGCAACGGAGGTAGGAAGCAGAACAATCGATAAAGGAACGTTGAACATTGAATAATTTCAGGATATCGAGTTACGATTGCATGTTTGATATCCAGTGAGCGGGAGATTTTCAGAGCAACCGTTGAAAAGAAGAAGCTGACAGACGAATACCGAGGCGCCCATCAGCGGGTGCCTCTGCACGCCCTAGCGGTGCGCCGCTACTAGAATGAGGAGGGGCCAGGACCCAGGTAGTACGGTATAGAAGGTTAACTTACACTACACCACCAACCCTGCCTAAGTTCCGTATGACCTCTGGCAAATATGTTTCCGAGAGAGAATGTAGAAATGTCCAATAGATATTAGTGTGATATTTAAATGAGATTTTGGCCAACGACATCAGCGTGACAGCGTGATGAGATTCAATTGAGGTGCCGCGCTGATATCAACCTGACCTCGACGGCAAATATCCGTCTGATCTATTTCACGACGTCTTTAGACTCTAAATGTCAACATCTCCAGCTAGTTCAACATCCTCTGGGGTCTATGGAATCTCTGCCTGGACATCCTCTCTGTGCGGAGTTCGAATCGACTTGTGTCCATCATCACCATCGTCTCCATCCCTCCTCTGTCCTTCGTTGTCGTATTTCCTCTGCCACCTCCACCACACCCCCTCGTTTATTTACTTTCTCTGTTGAGATGCCCTGCTATTCTGCGTAATAGCGCCACAGAACTTGAACAGTTCATGTACTGTGTCCTGTGGCGGGGACATCTTTCGCGGCCTGTCGCGTTGCGTATTTCTAGGACGCCTGTGTCCATTTATCATGTTGCTTGTGCCATTGTCTTTCTGTCATTTCTTTTATCTCTTCCTTGCGTTCCTAACTTGCTCTTCTCTTTAGGTTCCGGCATGGATTCGGATGGACATCAGATTAACTTGGAGTTTCGGCTGTGGGCTCTGTTAGATTTCGGTATGCTCTCTCACCCTTCACATTCTCTGCATTCGCTAATGCCTTTATATTCATCATGTTTAGCACCTTTGTACTAGCAAACCCGTAGTATACATACTCCTGTAGTATTCCTTCGTCAAATGAATACATTTTTCTGTTCATTCTAAACTTTGTGATATTCGGAAATTTTTAAGAAGAATCATCTCGTAATGTGAACTGAAAAGAGCCCTGCAAGATACCAATGATAAATGTCATCATGACCTTGGTTTGATCTCTCATTCACGTTACAAGGGAATATCATGAAATTGGATTGAGGATGTCGTGTTGACATCCAGCGGAATATCCCCCGGATATAGCAATCAGGAAATGATTTAAAATTCCCAGATGACTACATCCTCACGAGCTCCTGTGGGGCTCATTTTGACTCCGGACTCACATCATCTTAATCAGCTCGACCTGATATCACACGGACATCAGGCAGGTTTGGTGGTGTAGGGTTGCGGAACTTATTCCTCGACTTACATGTAACTATGTAATTTACAAAGTCCGCAATTTTCGACGGCATGTAATGTAATTTACATCGTAATTTACAAACCTATATTTTCCCACGCTTAAAACACGTGACACCGCCTGCCAGCTGCAGAAATCCTAATCTGATAAGATTACCGTGCTCCAACCGCGCTCGAACCACCTCCCAACGTCTCTAGACTCGCTCGCCGAGCTCGAAAGTACTCAGCCTCATCCTGTATAGATGTAACGTTGATGTAATGCGTAACACGCCGCCATAGGCCTTTGCCACAAAATAAATCACGTGAGAATTTTATGCATAAAATGCAAGGCCGATTTCTGGACTTGCATAAAATAGGTAATTTACATGTAAATTACATTGTAACTTACACTTGGGAACTTATTCGGAGTTTTTTCCGCAACCCTAACTTACACTGACATGGCGGAATAAACAATGTCTACACGTGACTGGGCTCCGAGTGAACTCGGACCCGGTGAAGGCCTCGGCAATTTATAGTGAGAAGACCCAAGTCGCCTGGCAGTCACACTCCAGACCACCAGGTCCTAGAGTGCGTCGGTGACGTTCATCTCGCGCCAGCTGTATATCCTTATAACGTGTAATCGCTCGCTACGCTCTCTTAATCCAATTCGGAATCATCCAGCTTCAAGTTGTCCGCTTATTCTCTAGGTTGTTACCACCTCTGCCTTATATACTTGTAATACTCCCCCAATACTTTCAACATGTCCAACCGCAATAAGGGAAAGTGTCCGAGGCTTAATCTCAAGACTCTACTTGACGAAGATTATGTTAATGAATCGTACGTTATTTTCAATGATAGGTTTCGAAACGCTCCTCCAGATCTGACGCGTGCACTATGTAGGCATATAGAAGCTTTCGCTCATGCACTTCAGTTGGACGAGTCCTACTTTGATAATCATGGCGATACATCCTCTCCACAAATCCCCGGAACGCCTGTATACAGTCACCCCAGCCACTCCAGAATTCGGAAGGTTTCTGCGCTTTCTGACTTTGCACCAGTCAATTTGAAAGTGAAAAGGTTTGTAAACATACTCATGTGTTTGACACATTAATATTAACGACCACGCACCCAACCAGACGCAGCAGAAAAAAGAAACAACCCGACAAACGAAGCGATTATCTTTTTCTTATCCTTCGCTGGCCACTCCTGGTGCGTCTCCTTGGGGTATCGGTATTCGGAAACTCAACTGTTACTTTTTTTTGGGACAGTTCTTCATTTTCCTTTTCATCATGGCAGAGTTCGGATTCTATGTCATCATCAGGCAGTTAGTCAATACAAAGGAATGGATCTCAGCTTGTATGTGCAGGTACAACTTGTCGCTTCTTCTCCCATATATTCACTCTATAACAGGGCGAGGTAAGAAGGGGCAACTGAGGAAGAGTATGCGAAGTGCGCGCAATTATGACGTGGGTCGAATATATGATGCCCTCAAACCTTAAGGAAAACATGTTTAACCCCATTATTCAGGAATGGAAAGAAGCCGCCATCACCTTGGATGAGTACCTTGGGTTTCAAGAGTGGAAGAAAAGAGATGAAGATCCTTTCTACGACTGGAAGCTTGTGCGAAAGGTATGCTTGTCGAATCAAACAAAAATCTTAACATAATTGTCGTACACAGGTCAAACGATCTCTCAGAAGCTTGCGCGAAAAGAATGATGTGAGGGGTTGCTTGGGGGTGCTGGAAACTTGCATTCGGTCAAATTTTGCTGCTGTTGAGTCGGCAAGGTATGTTCTTAACTATCCATCCAATACTGGAAGTAACTAAATGTGCCATCTTCCTGTTAGACTGTATAGTGAAGTAAGTCCTATACACAACCACATATTCGGTATTTGCTTAATTGTCTCAAATAAATAGACATTTCTTGGGACCAAGGATCTGATTGAATGTAAGTTAGAAGAATATTTTGAACTCAGAACGTCGTTACTAAAAATCGTGCAGCATATTTTGACGAGTTAGAAAAGTCTCTTGAATTCATACGAGAGACGCCAGAACTCTCTGTGGACGAAAAGAAGCGATTTTTCAAGAGTGCAAATACCAACCTCGGTAGGTTTATCTTCTCAACGATATGACTGCCATATTCATGATGTTCCTCCCCCTCAGGTATCTCGGCACTGTGCCTCTCCGGGGGGGCATCCTTTGGCTACTGTATGTTTCGTCCTGTTGTTATATATCAACCACCACTCACTTCGTTTCCACAGATCATTGTGGTGTTGTCAAGGCTTTTTTGGACGCCGGTCTTCTTCCGCGGGTAATAACCGGAACTAGTGCTGGTGGACTCATTGCCGCCCTTACGTGTACGCGAACAGATGAAGAGCTCAAGGTTTTGCTTGTCCCTCGACTTGCCAATAGAATAACAGCATGTGAAGAGCCACTCAGCGTCTGGATCAAGAGATTTTGGAAAACAGGCGCTCGTTTCGATAGCGTGACGTGAGCATTCGCCATTGCATCCCAGTATTTGCCTAACACTTACTCGATAACTATAGATGGGCAAGAAAGGTATAATTTACCTATATCAATCCGACTAACTAAAATATTAAAACAGTCTTAGTGTACGTTCTTTACCCGGGGGTCGATGACCTTCAAGGAGGCATACATGAGAACAGGTCGCATTCTCAACATATCAGTCATACCTGCTGATCGGCATTCGTGAGTGGAATTCGAAATCAAAGGTCAAACATCAACTTAACCCTTCGCCAGACCAACGAAACTTCTCAACTACATGACGGCTCCTGACACTGTCATCTGGTCTGCTTTATTGGCATCAGCAGCTGTTCCTGGTATTTTGAACCCTGTGGTGCTGATGCAGAAGCTCAAGGACGGAAGCATTGTTCCTTGGAGTTGGGGAAGCAGGTTCAAAGATGGATCACTCAGGTCCATTCTTTTCACTGTCAGAATGACAGCCTCTAATGAATATTCTTAGAGTCGATATACCTGTTCAGGCTCTTAATTTATATTTCAATGGTGAATTGACAGTCATCCTAGGTCGTTGCGTCACTTAAATATGCTCCAGTCACGCATCCGGTCGTATCTCAGGTCAATCCCCATGTCCACCTTTTCTTCTTCGCCCCTAGAGGATCGGCCGGTAAACCAGTCGCCCACCGTAAAGGAAAAGGTAATTAAAGTCACATATCATGTCTTGGGATGACTTATTGACTGTCATCTGTTAAAATTAGGGTGGAGAGGAAACTTCCTTCTATCAGCAGCAGAACAATGGTTGAAGCACGAGTTAACAAAGAATTTCAAGGTCATACGAGATCTTGAACTCCTTCCTCAACTATTAGGTCAAGATTGGTCTAGCGTTTTCTTGCAACGATTCGAAGGTGCTGTTACGTGAGTGCTAGACTAATCACCATCCCGCAACATTTCCTAATTTCTTAATTTCAATACTTATGTACAGGATTTGGCCGAGAACGCGGATTTTGGTTGGTGACTTCCACTCGAATAGTGGCAAAATAGCTCACATAATCTGGTAAAATAGGATTGGTTCCGGATCCTCACCGACCCAGATCCGAATGAACTGGAACGAATGATGCATGTGGGAGAAAGCGTTACTTGGCCTAAGGTAAACATCTTAAACGTGCAGACGATTTGTTTCAGAACTCATATCCATTCTAGCTTCATATGGTCGAAAACAGGTTCAGGATTGAGAAGCAAATCTTGCTTGGTCGTCAAATCGTTCACAAGGCTTACAAAAACAAATCCCGTAGCGACCCCAGGCAGATATTACTCCAGAAGTCGATTCCTAACCCCGCGTTGACCTTACCCGTGTCACCGTCATCGTCAATTTCTCCTCCTCCTTCTGGCTCAGATTCTTTGCCATTATCGGTTGATACCGATGCAGAAGCTGCTTTCGCGCGGGCATCACAATTTTATAAGCGGGGACGAGTGTCCAAGAATGCATCCCCAAATCGCAACTCTGACAACGATGCGCCTACCTCTTTAAATCTTTCCCGACGCAAGAAGTGGGTGGCAGAAGAAGTGGCCCCGACTGTTGATGGGGACAACGTAGCCGATGCTGATCTGGTCACCGTTGCGCCTAGTCCCAAACCCTCAGGGGCTGAATCCCCCACCACTGGCATCTTCTCAAGGTTTCGCAACAATTCTATTTCGAAATTGACCCTTCCTTTCTCCCTTGAGCATGGATTTACTTCGCGGATCGATTCTAGCCCAGAAAACAGGCCGGAGAACAGTTGGAGTAGCGAAAGCTCTTCTGACGACGATTACCCATTGAATGAAGCTTCTTGAGGACTTGCATAGTCTGTATATTGTATTGTATTAAGTTTATAATTCCATCTTTATGTATCGATTATTTTTTTTGCCGCTTTGATTCTCCTTGGAAGTACATACTAATCACCAACACAACAAAAGTCCGATTTCTTTGTCTACTGATATCGATATATTTATTTTTTTCAAGGCTGAACTGGAGTCTACCTTCCCGTGTGCTGGCATGATATTCAATTTGACATGATAGTGAAGATCGCCTTGCTGCGTAGCAGAGAGGCTTCTCCCGGTCTAAATTCACTATATAAGGAAGGACTTTTGTCCCATTGTTTGTTTGGTTTGGATGGTTACGTCTTCCTGTCAATCACCACCAAATAAAAGTTGGTACCCATTCAACTTGATTTCGAGTTTTGTCCCATTGTTTGTTTGGTTTGCATGGTTACGTCTTCCTATCAATCACCACCAAATAAAAGTTTGTACCCATTCAACTAGGTTCGGATCAAGCCCTTTGTCAGCTTCCGGTGTTTATTTGTATATAGTTGCTTTCAGCAAAACCTGACAAGGGGCTTGCTTCAAAGTGTCACAATTGAGGGGGTTTGGTCGCTCGCGACGCTTGAAGCCATTTCTGTGCGCATTTACCTAGTTATGCGCGCGTTTTTTAGTATAACATACGATACAAACATTGTACTACTCACACTTTTTTCAAACAACTTTATTAATGACCTGTGAGCTGTCTAAGTAGGTATCTTGACCCCATTTCCTTTCCCGCCTTCTAGAGAGGGTAAATCTTAAATTTGGACTGTGGCAGTTTGGCATATAATTTTTGCAGTATATATAAAGATGGATCCCGAGCCTCTTGTGAATAGAGTTTGTATTGCTGTGGCAAAGAGCTGTATAGTAGCGTTGTGATATCATTTTGCTTACAAGTCACGTGATTGGATAACCCATAAGCGCCCTTTATCCCAAGTGAGATCGATTAACGATTTTTGCAAGATTGGCTGTCTTTTGGGAGTATATGGGCTGGTGTGGTGTTTTGAGCCCATTGATATGCTGAGTATAGAGAGCAATGCGCTTAGTGCACGGCGCGCCTTGCATAGGCCTGAATGCGCGTATGTGACACGCGTGACGCAGCTCATCACGGTGAGCCGGTCGGTCAATGGAAACACATTTCCAACAGCGGGCAGTTCTGTAACCTAAAAATGAGTATCTAGAACTTATAAAACATATAATGCGGGAGTAATGCCCAAGCGCCCCATGAATTGGTTAAAAAACTGCGATGATAAGTCAAAATTAAGAAATTTGCATGTTTCGGCCACACATAGTGCTGTACTGTAAACAATTTTTATGTATTTTTATTTTTGAGTAGATAGACACTTGAGAATACATTTTGACTACAGTATGTACTTTGACTTTTGTTTGTGCGTCAATTTTTGAGGGAGAGCGACAGGAATAAGTAAACCCCTGATTTTGATGCATTCTGAAGCAAGCCCCTTCTGCGAAGGAGCCGCTGCTTGCGCTCGCGACCGGAGCACGTGGGCTTGCTCCGAACCTACCATTCAACTTGAATTCGAGTTTTGTCCCATTGTTTGTTTGGTTTGAATGGTTACGTCTCCTTGTCAATCATCACCAAATATAATTCTTGTTCAACTTGCGTTCTTGTCGATCACCTTATAACGTATTTTCGAATCTTGTACTTGTTTCAAATTCTAATTTATAATATCACTAGTGCACTGCAAAATTTTCAATAGCCACCTTGTGCAATAAAACCAAGGTGACTGCTCGAAAGCGGTACAGTTTCATACCTGTAGGCTTGGGTTTGTGTGCCTCCGAGTCCATGCAGTGGACCTTCAGCGTGTATTGACTGGTGAACCGCCGATCGCATCCGATGATAACGCACGGGAAGCGTCGGCGCTGAAGTTGAGGGTCAACAACAGCGGTCCGCATTGGTGAAGCCTCCCGCGAGGGCAAGCGTTTTACCTATGGGGTGTCCAAATTCGAACAAGAGGCAGCGGGAGAATGCGACATAGATGACTGCGGCGAATGCAACTAGGGGTTGCCAAGTAGACGAGGAAGAAGGAAATTGGTGCGGTAAGGAGGTCGTGAAATTGAAGTTAAAGTAGAATATTCGTGTAGATTCAGCTGGGGAGAGAAGCCTCATCAGCAAACCCGGGGGACGCGGCAGAGTGCTGCCGAGCGCTACATAGTGGCATAGCGTCATAGCATAGGGTACCGAATCCGTAGCGTTACATAGCATTCTCACGTTTATATATAGATGCGGCAGCGCACTATGGCGCACTATGGATTGCTATGCAGCATTAGGTCATGTCTTCACAGTTCTATGCTGGGGTTCCTCTGCAGGGCCTTTTGTATTCAATCATGGCATACTATTCTGTAGGTCTCGAGAGGATAGCTAACAATGTAATATATTTGAACTACTAATACACATTGTAAATACTAGACTAAAGTGATCCGCGGCTGATCCCACTTCCACTACGTGTCCTTTGTCCGTGCGTCCGTTTTCCACGCGCAGCCCTTCCTCCGCGGCGCCGACGCCTACGCCTACATCTTCCACCTCCTCAGGCAACGCCTGCACCTCCCACGGCGTGACCTCCTCCACCGGGCCCGTGCCGAGCCGCAGCGCAGCAGACGACGAGCGTGAGTGCACCGACGGCGCCGTCATCGTTGTCGTCAACGTCGAAGTCGAAGCCGTCATCGACCGCGCACGCGCCGCCCTGTCGCGCTCATACCCCACCGCCACCTCTTTCGTTATCCCATACTGCCTATCCTCCCTATCCTCCTTGTCCTTCTCCTTCCCCGCATCCGCACCCGCATCATCCCTCTCCTCGATCAACGACTGGAACTCCCAGGGCGTGACCTCCGCCCTGTCTCTGCTGCCGCCGCTACTACTCCCACTCGCACTGGTGATGACACTGGGACTGCCCTCCGGCGTGGATGGCCGGCTGTACGCCCTGCTGCTGCTGCTGCCGATGCCGACCTTGGCGCTGGTGGACGACTGCGACTGCGACGAACGCACCGGGGGAAGAGACGAATCGCGGTGCGCAGGGCGAGTTGGGGGTGGTGGCATGCCTGACTGGACGGACGACGACGCGGACGCGCGGGCAGGGTTGCGTGGGGGCCGCTGTGGACTACTCGGGCCACTGCTCGGGCCAGCGTTGGGCGGCGCCGGCGGCCCCGATCCAGAGGCACCACACCACTGAACGCCGCTGTGATGTTACTGGACGAAGACGCCAATGTCACGCCATCGCGGGGGCGGGGGCGGCGTAGGGGTAGTACGAAGAAGCATACGGAGAGGGGTAATGCGGCAGGCGGCCAGGGATGCCCATGGGGAGGGGCACATCGGTGATGGTCAACGCCGCAGACGGGATAGGCGCGATTGGGTCTGGGTTGGTCAAGGTGGCCACGGTCGTCGTGCTCACGATCGAGGCGATGGCGAGGGGACGGGGTCAGGGAACGTTATGGTGGGCAACAACGAGACTGCTGCTGCTGACAGAGGTTGGCAGTGGTTGCGCACTGGTGATAGATCTGATAGATCCCGTGTCGCTAGCCGAAGTGGGCGTGGAGCTATCGACCAAGCTGGGAGGAGGAGGCGGGGCACTAGTGATCAGGCATCAGAAGAAGACAAGTCGATAGTAGTTGTGGGAGGAGGGGGAAGGGGACTAGTAATGATAGAAATAACACTACTCAACGGATTTCCAGAGGCTGAAACGGAAGTGGGATCCAAAGTGGCAGTAGTTGCAGAACTTGAACTTGAACCCGAACCATTGAGAACATTGGAAAGACCACCGCCAACGCCTGAGAGGACGGAGCTGGCGCCATTACCGACACCGTTTAAGGTACCTCCCGAGGCCGAACTTGAGAAGGAGAGGGGAGGCGGGGTCGTGGACGAATCTGCAGCTGAGGAAGAAGTGGAGGGGGTAACAGAGGCTGAAGAGGATGACGAAGCAGAGGCGGAGGATGAGCTGGCAGACGAATCTGCGGCAGAGTTGAGTGTAGTCGAGGGTGAAGTGCTGGCAACCGAGTTCAAGGATGCGGCCAATGCACTGCTACCGCGACCCGAGCCATCGCTAGGAGTGGCTGCTCCATTTTTACCAGCTGCAAGGGGGCGATTAAGAGGCTGCCAATGTCAGTTCAAACAAGGGGGACTTACAGAGACCCAAAATATTGAGAGTGTCGACGACGTCCCTCTCCTCGAACTGCCTCTTGATATTGATAGATCAACGAGCATGAGAGTTCACCGGTAAATGGCAGTCTCGGGTGTTGTGGCGGTGGTGATGGTGGGCGACTTCGACAATGTGATGGCGAGGCGACAGAGGGGCCAACGAAGTGGTGACATGGTGGGGAGAAAGAAAGAAATGCAACGAGATTGAAATTTCGTTAAGTCCAAATTTCTATTTGCGGACATCAACCATGTCACGTGAACGGATTTATACAACATTGTGCGTTATTGTGCGCGACTGTTTTATTTAAGTGGCGAGATCTCTTTTAATATAACACTCCATAGTCTATCAATGATACTGTAAATAACTATATACATATTTGAGTAAGGGGCCTAGTGCGCTAAAGTGCTATGTAGTGGCCTATCATTGCTACGGCCACTATAGTCGCTATAGCCGCATTAAGGAACACTATGACAGACTATGGGAAAAATCAAGGTTTGCTGATGCTGGGACGCTATGAGCGACGAGATCCAGTTAGTCGATAGAATATGAAGCTGTTTCTTTGTTCAGCTCAACCTAGCCCTTCCAAGAAGTGTAAAATCAGTGACGATGTAGGACGCTTTGAAATCATAATACCTTCGCCTGTCTTCTCTAAACATAGTTGTCTCTATACATAAGTAGTCTCTGAAATGGTGAGCCTTATCCTTATGACACTTAAGGCGTAACAAATGTGACTGATGCAGCAAGGCGCTGGAGACGCAGTCGACCTTTTATAACAAGGAGGGGGAAAAGTCAATTAAGTAATTGGTATCGATATAGATTATACGTATACTGTCGATAGTAGCGCCTGATTTTCATCATCCAGTCTGGATCATGGATGTGATGGCAGCTGGACTTGTTCCGGCTGGACCGAGTGTCTGTGTGACATCATTGTCCGACTCGACCATGTTCTACTTATTTTCTGATTACTCGCTCACTTCACTCGATGCCTGAAGGCCTGACAGTTCGACATTTAACACCCTCACCTACGTACGTGGCTTTTGCTTCAAAATCCAAACACCATGTCCGGGACTAGCAATGTCGCAATGACCACATATCAGAAACATTTGCCAACCGGTACCGCTGCATTGCTCAGACCTCCATCTTCATCAAGCGCAGAGCAACACAGGAGGTGGAATCTTTTCCGAACCCTAGGCCATACGCTTGATAGAGTGAATGTGCTGGCTGATGATGACCTTCACGGTCATACAGGGCAAGTCATACTGCAAACTGGTAACTTGTATTGATCTCATTAAAATTTAAACCATTCCTTCAGCTGTGTTAATGCCTTAAGCTGGGCTCAAGACGGAAATCTTCTAATAAGCGCTGGAGACGACACCACCGTAAGACTGTGGAAAATGGATTCAAGCCACATCGAACAAGAATATCCATTTGTGTGTCCTGCCGTAATTAATACAGGTCATCAAGCAAACATATTCAACGCAAAAATGTTGCCCCATTCCTCACGTATGTAAGTCATGTCCTAAAATATGGCCTTTTAATTGATAGCTTAGCAATTCGAATCAGAATAACCGCCTCTGCAGATATGCAAATCCGGGTTTTTGACGCGAAGACAGCCCTCACGAGTGCAACTCCAGATAGGGTTGAAACAGAATATTCTTCCAACCAAACGCGTATTGCCACTATACGCTGCCACCGCGATGCAGTCAAGAGGGTCGTCACGGAGGATAGCCCTGACTTATTTATGTCGGTCTCCGAGGTGCGCATTGCATAATCCCTTGAAGGGTGAATTCTGATTGAATGACTGATATAAACCATACCTTACTGCAGGATGGCACTGTGCGACAACATGATTTGCGAACGCCTCATAATTGCCGAACTGAATCCTGCTCAGCACCACTTGTTGAACTAGGGCATGAGCTATCGACAATTTCTTTGTCTCCACTCACTCCTCATCAGTTCGTCGTTGCTGGGGAAGCCCCTTATGTATGTCTAAAGGTTCTCTATACTTCGACGCATATTCAAGAATCGACCTAGGGCTATTTGTTTGACCGTAGACATCTGCGGCGAACGATTGAAAGTGACTGGGGCACAATGCCCAATGCTGGGAAGGAAGCAACCACGTGTGTTCGAAAATTTGGTCGACGATCAAGGCCAACCAATAATCGACGCATCGTGCGCGACCACATTACAGGAGCACGTATGTCAGACTCAAATGGCCACGAAGTGAGCAAGTGTTTTATCCGTGATCCTCGTGTAATACCTACTAATACATGTATCAGGTTCTTCTTTGTTAGTTTCCGTATCTCTTCTCGTCGGCTTTCCCTGTTGACTTCGAACAGCTTACAGTGGTGACGGAGTTTACCTCTATTCAACTAAGGACGATCCAGAAAGCAGGGATGACCTTTCCTCGTCCCCGCCATCTGTTCTACCTTCTAACGTATGTTATTCGCCTTTCCGGTCAACCCATATGTACTCACCGATTGCAGGCCGGCAATGACACCCCGCGATCGGAGCCAGCTCAAGTCAATGGTTCATCCCCATCTCGCACATACGGCATCGTCACCAGCCTCTTAGATGAATTCTCGTCTTTACATACTCCGCAAGAATCCCAACCGAATGTCCCAGTAGTAATGCCTCGCCGTCGCTACGCAGGCGCCCGAAATGTCGCTACAATCAAAGACGGTAGAACGCTTTGTTCATAAATTCGGCCGAATTTTTTTAAACTGATTATTCACTAAGTGAACTTCCTCGGCCCTGACGATGAATGGGTTGTTTCAGGATCTGACGATGGAAATTTCTTTATATGGAACAAGGACAGTGGCGACTTGCATGGCATTTACGAAGGCGACAGCAGTGTAGTCAACGTCGTCGAAGGGCATCCGCACTTCCCATTGGTCGCTGTAAGTGGCATCGATACGACGGTGAAGGTGCGTCTTCACCAACTCTTCGACGCTGTTATTATTAGTTGGTTTACAGGCAATATCTTTAGTTGTTTGCCCCAACACCCTCTCGCAGCTCCTTCTCCAGGATGGACAACGCGGAGCAAATAATGGAAACTAATAAACATCTCGGGTCAACGCGATTGATGAGAACTAACCTTGCAGCTCTTCAAATTCTGGCCGACGTTCGAAGTGCCATGGACCATGAAGAAATACGTCCTCCAGAATGCACTGGGCAGTGAATAAATTCACGAGCCAGCCACTTTGAAGACGACTGGCATCATGCATGCTACCCAGATCGTTTCGCCCTCGCACATAACCAACTACCCTCCTGGCCGAATGCAGATCATGGGCGAGGCTGGGCTGTCCGGTTGTTACTGCTCCGGTTACACAGTAAGTGTATGAAAGCCATTCTCCAAAGCCTGGCAGGCTGAGAATTCAGTTCAAATTCGTAATACTACAACTTACTTATGTTAATGTTTCCTTGTTACATTTTGTTGTATGAATAGACTTTATTCCCTTGCTCTTGCCGCAGAGAGCGCCTAAACATGGATGCTGCTGTTTACATGCATCCTGCATGCATGCTGAATGAGTCGACACCAATGACATCTTGGTCACATGTTCTTTATTGGCCTGCTCACCGTAATATTTCTGTCCAAGTCTCTTCCAGGACAAACCTTCGGCTCGAATCCTGCTTGCAGAGACCCTTGTGCTATAAAAGTTTGAAGGAAGTTGGACCTTTCCGTCTAGCTGGTGCCACCAGGGTCAGCTGGTTTTCTTCTTTTAGGCAGTAGTCATTGCTGCATAAACCTCAGGCTACGCTGGTCAGTAAGTTTTACTCGCACTCAACAGTGGGCATTCCTTGGGCTGACTTTGGTCTTTGTTGACTTCTCTCTTCATTCTTGGATTACCATCCTATGCGGCGCCTTCTTGGTATTAAGGCCAACCCTTCATTTACACGTTCAGTTGACTTCCCATCATCGAGGCCTAGAGCTTTGGAAAGCCTTGCCCTCTTTTTATCCAGTTGCCAACAGTGCCCAACAAGTAACACCATACCTTCAACTTGCCGACTTTTCCTAACATCCCTCTCCCTTCTACGACAACCTCTTCTTCAATGCGAAACAAACGTTCCAGGGGCAATAAGGACCTAGACAGTGACATATACATGAATGTGCAGGCAGATGACGTTCACTCCGATTCCTACTCACGATCCCGTACTTCATATCATGTCTCTGAAAGCTACAGAGCACCGTCGAGTTCTTCCCGAGTGCCCTATGTCTCGGACAGAGATGTGGCTCGCGCTCACCATAGTGATGATTGGCGCCACGCAGACATGGACCACGACAGATATCCATACAACGAAGTTTTTTCTCATGCAGAGCGGAGCGAGTATGACGACACTGGTACAAGAAGCTCAGGTGGTTGGGGAACAGTGGAACCTCAGTATACTCACCCGCGAAATGAATGGCCGCAACGCTACGATAACGGTACTTCATCATCATCTTATCCCGAACCATCTGCATGGGGGGTCACTCCTCCTACTCCATACGAAACCAGTCGCGCCTCCTATCACGAACGTTGGCAGCCGCCTGATTCCAGAGACATGCCTCTAGAAGAGTGGAGTCCGGGATCCGCTCGAGCTGAACGGCCTTCCAATCGCAGACACCAAAATTGGCGCCCGGAAGCTCGAAGGGACAAGAATGCTGGCAACAAATTTCAGAGTGATTCTGGATGGGATTCTCGTCGTCGGGAGAGGTCAGGATGGGGCAATGAAACGGCCGTACGGCAGGAGGCGCCTCACACGGAAAAAGGAAACCAGGCCACTGAAGACCGGGCATGGGAACCTGCTGCTTCATGGAAGTCTACATCTAACAATGACCGCCACCACCACCGAGGACAAAATGGCCAGCGGTCCAACCAGTCGAGGGCAAAACGAGGTCAAAATCACAACAAACAGCGGCGGGAATGGCGGACGGACGATGGAGATTTGAACAAGTGAGTTTCAAGTTTTCTCCCTGTTACCGAGTGTCTCTCAATAGTTAGCAGTTGGACGAGGCGAGATGTCGGCCAACCCGCGAGCAAGGCTCCTGCAAACCAGTATCCCTCGAGACGAAAACATCCTCGTTCTCCTTCCCATTCCCGATCTCGGAGTCGGTCACCGACGGTGTCGTACAGATCTCATCACTCTTCCCGAGGTCGATCTCGATCACGCTCTTTATCTCCGGCGAGCAAACGTCCACGGAGAGACTCGAGCCCGGTTACTCTACGGAGTCAAACGCCCAGTGAAAGAAGTATACAGCGATCACACAATCGGCAAGAAAGATATGCTTCCAGGTCCCCAAGCCCAAATCGCAGCCCAGTTAGCTTGGGTGGGCGCCGCAGAAGTCTGTCCCTTGTTTCAAGCACGAATTCCGACCGAAGTCCGAGTAGAAGTCCCATTGCCCCTGTGCGTTCTGTTCATCGCCTGCCCCCTATGAACCACGCCGCTACCAGTACACATAATACCTTCGTTGAGGGCTCCAGTAATGGGGCATCTTCTCGGAAACCTGACGAAGTACGGAATGGGAAGTCACGATCCCAAAGGCATAACCGCAAAGCAAAAGATCCACAGTTTATCCCAGACGTGGAATACGAGTTTATTAAGAGAGATGACCGGCCTTCAATCCACGACCAACCTCCAATATATGACCGCCCTCCAATATATGAACGCCCTCCAATTCATGACCGTCCTCCAATTCATGACCGTCCTCCAATCCATGACCGCCCACAGGGACCATTAACTCCGCCTCGGCTTGCCAACGCCGAATCAAGTGCGCGAACGATCACAATCTCAATGCCACCACCTCCGTCGATTCCATCTCCTCATATTCCTCGAACTCGCTATTCCTCTCAGGAATTCACTACTCAAGGAAATGGGTTCATGCATGAATCCAAAACGGAGACTTTAGCTGCCAAATCAACTCGGAATTTTTCCGTCAGGAATTCGGGCTTCAAACCTATTGCAAAAGCTAGTTTATCTCTGAAGAAATTCTTTCCTGGCGACGAGGAAGACATGGACATCAACCCTGACGAACCCCCTCTGTCTACTGTGTCAGGCTCGCACGCCGTCCCAGAGAATTCTTTTCCTTCCCGTGATCCTCCACAACTTGCTGGGTGGAAAGATGCTCGCACACCCCCCACGGACGAAAGCCGAGGCCGTCGCCCACATGAAGCTGTCCTCGAGGGTCCGTTTGACCGACATGGCATACATCCAGCGTCACCTCTCGACTCAACTCGTTGTTTGTCCGGACGCGAGCAAAAATTCCCGGCCAATGGACATCCAACGCCAGACTTAAATAAATCTGTCAATGATCACGAAAGACCGAGCCCTCAGTTGACTGAAACAAGGGATATTCCGAGACCTCGACGGTCTTCGCATGAACTCGACAGGCGCTCAACGCCACCCGATAGCCAGGAAGTCCCTAGTGGCGTTCCTTCATCCTCAATCAAAGATTTATACAAGATCGTCAGTCAGGTCGGTGAAGGAACCTTTGGCAAAGTCTATAAAGCGCGGAACACAACGACGGGAACGCATGTTGCATTGAAGCGTATCCGTATGGAGTCTGAGCGAGATGGATTCCCGGTTACCGCCATGAGAGAAATCAAACTTTTGCAATCCTTACGACATGAGAACATTGTCAGGTTATACGAGATGATGGTTTCTAGCGGTATGATTCTCGCTATATACGAACAAGCATATTCTGATTTTTTTTCCAGGTTCTGTTTACATGGTGTTTGAGTATATGGACCACGATCTAACCGGTGTCTTGTCACAAAACCAATTCACGTTTTCGGATGCCCATCTCAAATCTCTCTGCCATCAGATGCTGGCTGGTTTGGCCTATCTCCATCACAAGGGCGTAATTCATCGGGACATCAAAGGATCGAACATTCTAATCAATAATCGAGGCGAACTCAAACTAGCCGATTTTGGGCTTGCTCGATTCTACCAGAAACGTAGGCGAACAGATTATACGAATCGAGTGATAACTTTGTGGTATCGACCGCCGGAGCTTCTCTTTGGGGCGACTGTCTATGGACCTGAGGTAGACATGTGGAGCGCAGGGTATGCACAGCGTATAACTGATCAAATAAGACCAGCTAACCAAGAACTAGGTGTATTATGCTCGAACTATTTACAAAGAAACCCGTGTTTCAAGGCGTCGACGAGATTCATCAGGTTGAAGTTGTCTTCAAAATACTGGGCACGCCCACACCCGAGCGATGGTCGGATGTCATGAACCTCCCTTGGTTTGAGCTAGTAAAACCTCAACAAGCTCTGCCCAATCGCTTTCGAGAAGCTTTTCAAAAGTGCGAAAAAAAAAACTTCTTCCCTGCCTGACGTTTGAATGACTGTCGTCTAGGTGGATGTCGCCTGCTGCACTGGATCTCGCAGAGCAACTTCTGGCATATAATCCCAGGCAACGTATCACTGCTCTTCAGGCTATGGATGCCCCTTATTTTCTCCAAGAAATGCCACCTCCTGCTAGACCAGTTGGGTAAGTCTCTTTCTTGTCTGTCTTGTCTAATGACGTTTTAATGGTTTCTTGCAAGTTTGGTTGACCTGGAAGGTGAATGGCATGAACTGGAGACGAAGCGAGAACGAGCTAAAAGGAAGGAACGGAAAAACACTACTTGATTTAAATTTATTCATACACTGCTCTGGATGTTCTGCACGTTTTAATAGTCGAAGCTGTAATTATACATTGCTTTTCATGCTGACGAGATCTCCAAGTTGAGCCAGGACATACACTGAATTCTATGTCAGATCTTGTATGCTAAATACAGAGCTCTTCAGAAAAAGAAAAAAGGTGTCGCTACTATTTTGCTTCTACACCAAATGTTACTAGTCCCTTTTCAGTGAGATGTTGGACGATTGACTCCACCTGGAAAGGTCGGGAATCGGTCAGATTATCGCCCATAACGAATTAAGCATTAACATACATGTGCGGCTGTTAGCCTGATTTGCATATCCCACCGTTTAGTAAATGGCGCTCCTGTATCCTCAGCATCTTCGACGTCTCCCAAACCGCCAGCCTTTCCCTGGGCATCATCTTCTTCACGATTCTTTTCAAACCAAATGAGCTTGTCGACCTGATCTATACTTCCACGCAATCGTCCTTGCTCGATCATTTGCGGGCCATCGTCTCAGCTGCTCCAGGTGTCAAATCCAACAAAGCTCCCAGACCTCGGAAGGTGATGTTGTTGTAAATGTTTGAGCTTGCAAGAAGGTTGTGTTCCATGACTGCACGATCAAGAACCGTTGAAGGTCCTGTACGCGTACTCGCATTGGGGTCCAGGTCCCCTCCATCATCGTTTCCAATCGATGCTAATCTATCGTTGGAAGAAATTGCAATCTTCGCTAATTGATGCGGCTTCAAAGATTTCTCGAATTCTTTAATCTCGGCCGGACGCAGAATATGGTCAAGGAACATTTTGGAAAGGATATTATAGGTTGGAAGATCAGCGGTGCGTTCGTCTCGGTACAAAGACGCGAGCACGCGAGATCGATTGGGACCTGCAGGCGCCAGAACCGCGCACGTTACTGCGGCCAACCTGACTGACTGGTAAGTAGATGTGACGTTTCGCAGTACCGGTGCTTACAGCATGTGGCGACGCTCTTCCTCGTCAATTTCACCTACGTAGCTCAATTCGTGGTACCGACTCGCAGCCTCCAAGAATTTTCTGCTGTAGTCGCTTATGCGTGCCTGACAGAGTTTGAATTGCAGAAGGGTCTCTCGATCGTTGGCAGAGTGTACGAGAAGAGCAGCACGATTGTAGTAGGTCTCTGCTTGCACTGAATCTTCGTCTTCAAGGAGGAGCCGAACAATACGAACGTAGACGCGAAGCTTTTCTGAGTCTCCGATAGACCTGTAATCTAGAGTGTCAATCTATCTCTAAAATCGATGTGATTTAAGCACACCGTTGGCCTGAATCTAAAGAGATGCCCATCAGAACCCTGGCGGCATCACTCCATTCTTCCTCATCTTCGAGTAGGTCTGCAAGTTGAAATCTCAGAGAGTTTACCTATAGAAGTATATCACTATTCGTACATGCAAGTTATATGTAGAACATACCTGCTCTTCGTAACTGACGATTCGCGGCTGAACGGTGGCCAAAGTGTCTTCAACTACACGCTTTCGAAGATCGACATCCTTGATAGCACCTTCTCCAAGAATTTTAACAAGCTCAGACAGCACTTGACGTCCAACCACAAGACCGACGCTGTCCTGATTGACAACAGTATCTACCAAAGTGTGAAGGTCTTTTGCGACATTTGGTCCTGATTGTGATAGGATTTCTGGGATGAGAGAGATGAATGCAGGCCCTTTGTCCTTTTGACTGAGAGATGAGATTTGCGCCAGTTTCGCTTCCATCCTAGCTTGGGAACGATATGCAGTATCAGATTATAGGTCGGAACGACTGGTCAGACGTCTGGAGAAGATGGCTCTACACGTGCGCCGCACTGATGAAATCAAGGTTGGCTGATATAACTGCCATCGTCAAACAAGTTGTTGATCATTTATCACATCCATGGTTACCGAATTTAATTGCTACATATGCTTACCTTGACCCGGAATCGTTCTCATCCTCCTCACTGTCCTCTCATGAACCCACTCTACTAGTCTTTCGTCTTCTATCTTTTTAATCTTGGAGCTTTGCTGAGCTGGAGCCTCTTGCTTGCACCTACCTTTTATCTGTATTCGGGTTAGTGCGTTCATTTTGCATAGTGGCAACAAGGTTAAAGGCTTGCAGCAATCCTTTCTTTAGCAGTGCATTCTCGAGGATATAAACATTTCTAACTACGAAGTACGCCCTGTTGCTCCGTTGTTGCCAGAGGATATCCATGACACCCCTTATGCAGATTCCTGCCATGTCCCGACTCACCGCATCGCCATTTCACAAGCCCTCGCCCTTTCAATTTCCTCGCGCACCCCCTAGTCCTCCTGATACTAATTCAGACACCATTATCCCTGGCATGCCCATCCCCATGTTATCCGCTGCACAATCCCTTTCAGGGCAAGATTTTGGCGTGGCCGAAGGCGGGCTGGCAAGCGCAAGCCCCGATACCCCGGGTTCACGCTTGAGAAAATCCTCCTCAATCCCGTACCACAGCTCCGGGTTCCGCGAGAACAAGGATAGGACAAGTCAGAGGGGCGGCAAGCCTTTAATCATTGTGATCCCACCGCCGACTCTATTCCAAGTTCCCGGACAACATGGGCCCACGATCGCCAGTGGTCCGTATCATCGGCTAACACAGGGGGTCGTCATGCCTCTTTTCCCGTCGGTATGAATCGTGAGATATGCTACATGGAAAGTCTATTAACAGAGCTTATAGATGTTCGGCCAGTTGACAGCTATTGCGCGAGAATTCAACTTTCCAAGTACCTCAGGACTTTGCCTATATTTCCATTACGTTGAAGATGGGCTTACTTTGACGCCCCGAATTTCTGACGATTCTTGGCAAAGCCTTTGGGGGCATCTCTCCGAGCCGTTATTTCCCAACGAACGTCGACCTTTGATCGGTGGGAAGATTGAATTCGACATAGACCATCGTCTCGCGCGGTGGTACGCCGCCTGGATATCCTCCATTCACAGGGAAATTTCAGATGCAAGTCATTATTATCCGTTTACCGCTCCATCACTTGGGCATTTCCGGGCAGAAAGCAGGACCACGACAACTGATGGACGTCCCTTCGATGATGACGTGGGTGACAATTCGGTGATTCATCAACACAGCGCGCCGATTACCCGCCATGTTCCCCGGAAACTATCCTTGGTGGAAAGATTTGAAACATCGTCGGCTCGACCGGATATTAAACCAAACCCACGGTCTCTAGGCTCGCAACCAGAAATACCTCCCAGTGGTTCACAGGCTCTTTCGCCAATAGTTCAAGAGGACGAACCTAAAACCGCGAAGCAAGATCTTAACAGTCGCGTCAAATCCTGGAGGGCAAGCGCCCACTTGAACCCTACTCCTCTTGCTGCAACTGGACAAACTAGTCTTGAGCCTCCGAACCTTCCAAACGGCATACTCTTGGACCCTTCATCCTCGCTGGAGGTCGACGAAGAGGAGCTGAAGATGGAGGACTTCACCTGGTCGGTTTCATCGGCTGGACCTCAATCCTCTGGAGAGGTATCTCCAGTTTCGTGGGGTTGTGTTCCATCAGTACATTTAGACAGCCGTTTAGAAGGTTCTGTATGCAGCACTCCTTCTATTCAAACTTCCTTCGGACCGTCGGATTCCGACCCTTTCTCACCTGCTTCGCCCTTTGCGCGCATACCTTCTCCTGACATCGCGCAGCGCTTCTACGAAGATGTACCCGATACGCCATTAACGGCTACTTCCTGGGGAGCGCCGCTTTCCTACCCTCCATCTCCACCACCGACCTCGTCCTTTGCACGTGTGCCATCTCCTGACATCGCCCAACGATTTTATGAAGATGTGCCCGATACGCCACTGACGGCTACGACTTGGGGGGCACCCCTTTCATACCCTCCATCTCCGCGATGCTTCTCGCCAGTTCCATCTCTCGACCTGGGAGAGCGGGCAAGGTTCGACGATTTCGAACCGACTCTGCATTACCCGCGGTCCCTAGAACCAACATCGCAGGCATCATCGGAAATCTGGCCCCACGTTTGGCCGTACAACATTGGCCATTCAAATTTGTCGTCATCGTCTACTTATCTCAGCAAAGAACAAGCAGGCGCAAATGACCAGATTAATGGAATATGGCCTCACGTTTGGCCGTACAACATTGACCATTCAAAGTTGTCGTCATCTATCGACCTCAGCCATGAGCAAGCAGTCGCAAGTGACCAGAGTCGTGGAATATGGCCTCATGTTTGGCCGTACAATATTGACCATTCAAAGTTGTCGTCGACATCTACTTATCTCAACGATGAGCAAACAGTCGCAAATTCCCAAAGTGATGGAATATGGCACCACGTTTGGCCGTACAACACTGATCATTCAAAGTTGTCGTCGTCATCTGCCGAGCTCAGCGATGAGCAAGCAGCCTTATATGACCAGCGTAATGGAATATGGCCCCACGTCTGGCCATATAACGGTGTCCATTCCACATCTACAACCACCCAAGTAGATTCGTCCACTCGATCAACCTTCGGATACCCATATATCAACATCTGTGAGTGCATCATTTTCTGCATTCAGCTGGCCTCAGTCATTGATTCAAATATTTTAGATCATCCTGTCTACCCTCATCTCGACATCTACCCTTTGATTCCTGCTGCTACACAAACGAGCTCTTCGGGAGAGCAGGTGGCAAATGTCGGTATTAGCCTTGTTGTCAGACTCCCCTCTGTATATCCCACAATCAAATTATGTGAGTTGAATTCTTGCCCTTGATTTTCTTTTCTAATTCGGCTACCAGATGCAGATGTCTATCCTCATAATTTGAGTAGCATATATCCTTCCGTGCCGTTACCTCAGGAAA
>JADNRV010000548.1:0-25317 GCA_015499995.1 Flammula alnicola
GTTAACAACCCGGCAAGTATTAATAAGTATGTTTCCCAGCTGGTCATATCACAGAGCAGGCTATTTCCTTCAAGTTCGGCGCATGAAGCTTGAAGCTTAAGTGAAGAATAGACAAAGAATTCGAAGTCGGAGAAACCCAAGAAAACTCGGCGAAGGCTCGGTTTGATCTATCAACGAAACGGTACCGGCCAGGATCAGTCAACAAACCTCTGTTACAACACGGTGTGCACGGACCCTCCTGTGAGTCTCGAAAAGGCTCAGAACTTCCGCCCTGGTCTTCACACGGCTCACCGACCACCCACCATACTAGTTCGATTTTATCTTTGCATCGCCGCACTGTTTTCAGGTTATATCATTAACCTAGAGTATGTAGGTCATAGTTGGAGTAAATTATCGTTCGATCTCGGCTCACAACTGGTGGACAACCGCAGCTTGTGGCCGTGATTGTGACCGGGTATTCTTACGATTTCTGACGACGCCGGACGCGTCTCTGAATCTTTAATCCCCTCAACCATGGGCGGTCTAATCTCCACATTGCGCTTTGCGGCGCAGACCATGAAGACTATGATCGCAGAGTACGAAGTATTGTCCAAGCGAATCTCACTCACTCCTGGAATTCCTCAACTGAACTCTTCTGTTCTTCCTCCGTTCTGGACCGTACCGTCATCGCCGATAGCACAACACGGGAAAGATGCTGAGCTTCCATTAAGCGTCGACATAATTATCATTGGCAGCGGTATAACCGGGACGTCAATTGCCAAAGTCCTTTTAGACGACATACACCGTTTCGAGGATGCGTCGGCAAAGGGGTCAAAACGTGGGGAGCCGTTGAAGGTTGTGATGTTGGAAGCACGGGACGCGTGTTCAGGCGCCACAGCACGGTACGTTCTCAGTAAATCCTTCCTTTCCTGCACAAATTGATCGTTAAAAAATCGTCCGTAGAAACGGTGGACACATCGCGCCCAACATTTACAATGAGTACGTGGATCTGAGGAAAACATATGGGGCCTCCTTAGCGCAGGAGATATTGCGGTTTCGCTTGGCGCATATTTCTAGTCTCATCGCTACTGCAAGGGAAGAAAATTTGTTGAATGAATCCCAGGCGAGGCTGGTGGAGGGTTTTGATGTGTTCATGCATCCCGACATGTTTAGCGAGGCCAAGGGTGACTTGAAGACTTTTTGAAGGATGTCTCGAAGGAACTGGGAACGGGTTTGATGTTATCGAAGACCGGGAGAGTATAGAGGTGAGTGTATCAATTACGTCGGGTGCTTGTGAATATTTACGGAAAACTTAGAGCCTTCAATTGGTGTCGTCTATCGTTGGATGTATCACCAAACCTGGTGGCGCCATCCACCCATATCGTTTCGTCACTGGCATTCTTTCGAACCTACTTGCTAGATATCCTAGGTATGTGCTATTAGTATCTCGACACCTTCGGTATTGAGCTGATACCAATCAACAGCTTCAAGCTATTCACGCGGACACCTTGTACTGACATCGCATCAACGGGCGATGCATATATCGTTACCACGCCAAGGGGGAGATCAGAACCAAGCATGTCATTCATGCTACAAACGCGTGGTCGTCCCATTTACTTCCTGGCATGCGAAGAAAAATCATACCAGCGAGGACAACCATGACGGCCCAGCGGCCAGGGAAAGGTCTAACTCAAGCGAACTCCTGGGCAGGCTCTCGTGGTTTCGTCTTCTATCCCATCAAAGATGACTCTGTTTTTGAGTATCTTACTCAACTACTCCCCTCGCCGGCAGTTGAGGATAGTAATCCCACCAACACGTCTGGCTCTGTTCCTCTTCCAACCTCTGGCGAATTCATGTTCGGTGGTCGCGTTCGATCCTCGTTCATGGATAATGTCGGTGTTGTGGACGACAGCGTATCCGATTTCGAGAACGAAACCCATTTGGGCGGGGCATTGGAGCGGTACTTTGCCAGCCACTGGGGAGAAGAGGGCGACGATGCCGATACCGAGGAGGGCAGTCCGCCGGGTGGATCGTGGGGCAAGGGCCGCCTGAAGGCTTCCTGGTCAGGACTTTTAGGCCTGTCGGCCGATATGCAGCCATGGGTAGGGCGTGTGCCAAAGTCCGTTTCTGGGAGAAGAGAGCCTTCCGGCGACAGTGAAATGCTAGCTGCTCCCGGCGAATGGATTTGTGCGGGGTACACAGGCGAGGGCATGGTGCATGCGTGGTTGAGTGGGAGGGCGCTGGCGCGCATGGTCTTGGGCGTCTCTACGAAAGATACGGATCCTCATGCACCTGGTCTTCCGGCGCCATTCCTGATTACGGAGAAGAGGGTGAAGAAAGCCAAAATTGAAAACCTGATAGATCGTGTTGGTAGTTAAACATTGTACGGCCATCGTTCTCTCGTCTTTGGCGATGGTACCTCTCTCACACGGAGTCAACTAGTCACACCGAACGGAAGCCAGGGACATTGTGTATTTGCTTAATTTCTTACGGGCAAGAAGGAAAGTAGGACAATAAATTAAATTAAAAGATACTGTGGTTGAGCGCACAAGCGCGATAACACTCTTGACCTCTTACCTATTAATTGAATCTTGCTTAAGCTTGATCGCTTGAGCACTGTGGACTTAAATTTTGGAACGTTTGGAACAAGTTCGGAACTGGTAGAAACAAGAGCAAACAAACGCCTGCAAGCTGAAATCGCCGTTGAGGCCTGAGGATCCTTACTTCAAGGTTCTTCTGTGCGTTCCATATTCCTTGGTGTTCGCTTGATTTTGTTGGAGACTTCCAATTATCCCTAAAGCGAAACGAAACGAAACGTACTGGGTATCGTCATCGGGCCCAGCTGACGTCATGACGCCTTGGAGAGACATGTCACAGTATAAAACCCTGGCGCACTCCATCCGACTCCTTTCTATTCAAACACAATGCGCCCTTCACTGTTCCTAGTGGCAGCCAGCCTCACTCTCGCCGCCCAGGCCTCCTGGTTCAGCGGCTCATCCAATGACAAGCCCGAATACTCGTCGTGGAGTACCAACGAGCTCAAAGCATGGCTTCAAGTCCACAATGTCCCAATTGCCGATCGCTCGTACACTCAAGCCGACTTGAGGGCTCTCGTCAGCGAGAATTGGAAAACTGCGTCTGTGTGGACGTATGACCAATATGCATCGGCTCAACAGGCCTTTTCTGACCTGCGCGACACCGCTTTTGATACGTGGGATGAATCCCGTCTGCGCGAGTTCCTCCTCCAACATGGCGTCGTCGCTCCTAAAGGTCCTCGAGAACACCTCGTTCTGCTGGCCAAGCAAAAATATCGCTCGTATAGCAGCGCTGCTTCTTCGTTCTCGTCTCGTGCCAGCGCCACTGCGAGCACAGCTATCTATGGTGATACTCCGCACCAGATGTCGAAGAGTGCATCCAGCGTCGCATCGAAGGCTACTGCGGCCGCGGCCCACGCATCTCAAGACGCCGTCCGCGCATTTGATCACTCTAAGGATTACATTTATTCGACATGGTCAGACAACCAGATGCGGAAGTTCCTTGAGGGAAAGGGGTTGCTCAAGACCAACGCACAGAAAAAGAGAGATGAGCTAGTGCAGATGATGCATGATGCGTATGGCTCGGTTGCTGACCCTATTTGGGAAGGTTGGAGTGATTCGTATATGGTGCGTCCGAATATCGTTTCTATACCTCCGCCTTCTAATTGACTTGTTTCAGTATGAATGGCTGCTATCTCACCACGTTATCAAGTCCGACTTTGAGAAGAAGCGTGATGCTTTGATCAAGCCGATGCAGAAATATTACTATTCTACTGCCGACACTGTCTGGGCCTCCTGGACCGATTCTCAGCTCAAGCATTGGCTCGTCAACCACGGAATCATGAAGAGTGACGCCCACGCTACTCGGGACAAGATGCTAAAGATGGTCGAGTGCGTAACTCCGTTCCTATTTCCCACTCAACGAAACCTAATTTAACGCTTATTATTAGGGATAATTATACATCGGCCTTGGGCACCTTCTGGTCTGCCTGGTCTGACAGCAATATTCATGAATGGCTCGTCGAGAATGGACATATACGCTCTGACGCTCAATACAAACGCGACAAGTTGGTCAAGCTAGCAAATGAAAAGTGCGTAGTTATTCTATGTATGGCAAAGTCTTTTGCGGTTTTTGACCGTGCATGTATAGGTTTAGCGACCAGCAGGCAAAGACCGCTGCTTATTTGATATGGCCTGATGCTCGCCTCCGCGCCTATCTCCGAGAAAAAGGTATCAGCGAGGAATATCTTCCAGGAACGCGCCCCGGACTTCTGCGTACGTATCCACGAACTTTGTCTCAGCTTCGAGTTTATCCACTTAAACGCTTTCGCATCCTATATACAGAGGAAACCCGCATTCGCTGGATCCAAACCCACACACGCGCCGAGACGCTCTTCGCCAAGATCAAAGAGATCGTCAATTCTGGGATCTATAAAGCCGAAGATGTGCTTCTGCATATTATGAGCTTGCTCAGCGGGAGTTACGAGGAGGCGAAGGAGAAAGTTGGGCAGACTTTTACTGATACGAAACATGCTGGAGAGAAGACGTGGGAGGAAGCGAAGGATAAAGGCAGTAAGGCGGGCAGTTGGGCTGAGGAGAAGGCCGATGAGGCCAGGGAGAATGTGGGAGAGAAGGTCAAGGTGGGAGGGCAGAAAATCAAGGGAGAGCTTTGAGAGGTCGGATTGGATGACTTCTCTCGATTGGCGAAGTCGTAGTACCTTGGTATTTGTATTTTCTAGGCAAGTCGGTTGGTCATACGACTTCCTTTGACTCAGTTTGTAGTGTATATAGGTTTGGCGCCCGTAATTTATGCCCCGCCGCTTAGTAATCATCAATTCCGTTATGATTGGAATCCTCCTCGTGCTTATTTTTTAATTGCATAAGAATAACCACTTGCTAATAGGGAAGCGGCCACCTTTCCCAGATCCTTTGCTTCACGGCGAGAGAGAGAACGTTTATCGTTTATCGTTCGACCCATTCTCGCGCTGTAGTACTAGTAGTGAGATCAGGCGCGGTCAGCTAGATTAGATTAGATAGCATCAGAGGCTGTGCATGTCCATAGATAGATGCCAGCCTGAGTATATTCTACAACGAAGTGAAGAATGAGCGCAGAGTTAGAAGTCGGTCTTTGTAGGACCCCCGGCAACAGCAGGAGAGCCCTGATCCCACTAAAAGCCCCGAATCCGGACAAAAATGGCTTGCGAAAAAACCCTTTTCGACGCGCATTGCTCTGAAACGTTCAAATCCGAGGTCAACAAGCGTGGGAAACTTTTTCCCGTCCGGACAAAACCCCCATTTTTGGGATCAGGCCTCTTCTGCCATTGCCGGGGGTCCTGTCTTTGTATCAGTGCCGTGACAGTCACAGTCGATACACGTAACACGTTTCTCTCTCAGTGACCATCATCCCAAAGACGCGAGACCAACGTTCGTCGCTGGATCTCGCCGCTTTCTTTCACTTGCTTCACAATACATTCTAGTTTGTTAAACACACCCGTCTTCTGGCGTTTTTCCCTTGAAGAACCGAATCAACCTCGACCTTTTCGGAGTCTTGAATTTCCAAAATTGTAACTCACAATCGATGGCAGCTGCGAGAATCCTTCACGATCCCAACATCTCTGTCCAGCCCGACTTCACAATAACGGTATATGACTTCGCTCGCAATGCAGTCGCACAAGCCGAAGGAATCACACCAGCAGAGGCCACTGAGAGAATGACAGCAGCGTGGAATGCTGACCAAAACGACAAGATAGCAGCATGGAACCTGCAGCTCGAAGCGGACCAGGTGGCCGCGCAAGCAGCAATGGCACAGGCAGCAGGGGGTCAACAGATTCAACCACCACAGCAGCAGCGAGAACCCCCGCCGCCGCCGCCGCCGCCGCCGCTGGAACCTCACCATCATATCGCTGAACAGGCAAACCCCCAACGACCTCTAGCGAAGAAGAAAGCTAAACTACGTCCCTTCCAAGCCAACAAACCAGTGGCAACAGAATCGACCCCTCGTCCGTCGCGTTTTGCCATTCACAAACTGGAAGAACACGAATACGTAGAACTACACTACTTCACCCCAGAAGCTTGCGTCGAAGCGGAAAAGTACGATCAAACGATCTCTCAGGATAGCTTCATGATCACCAAAGTCGACGAAACCATGGCATTCAAACCCATGGCGGCACACAAAGCCTCGAGCAAAATCGTATCGGACGAAAACCTATCATGGAAGCAGATGACTCTCGCTAAGAATACCATGCTCGCAAAAATGGCCGAAACAGGATGGCCAGAAAGCTACGTATTCGCACTCGCAACTTTCTACCTCCACCTCGAAAACCATCGACTGCGCACCAAAGAAAACGGAGAAGCGGCGTTACTCAAATACCAAGCGCAGGTCCGACGAGAATGGCACGATGCTCTGAGAAACACAACATCAGATGAGCCAGTATTCGATATCAGCATCATAAATGAGCAACGATTAGACAGGATTGCGAGCGAGCTATGGAATGATCGACAAGTTGCCGGTGTCCTAAGGTTAGCAACCCACCTCCTTCGATATAATTTGAATATCACTAACAACTTATTTCTACCTCTCTCGAAACATGATTCCTAATCAACATAATACCTGCTCCATCCCGCTACATCACATGCAATGCTACGTGCTACATGCTACATGCTACATGCTACACGCTACATGACGCTATGCGCCAATACTACATGCTACATGCTACATGCTACATGCTACATGACGCTATGCGCCAATACTACATGCTACATGCTACATGCTACACGCTACATGCTACACGCTACATGACGCTATGCGCCAATGCTACATGCTACATGCTACGCGCCAATGCTACATGCTACGCTATACGCTACATGATGCTACGCACCAATGCCATGTGCTACATGCTATGCGCCAATGCTACACGCTACATCTCACACCCGTGATCTACAATGCAGGCTAGAGGGGCAATTATTGCAGCTCAATACCCACGATACAACTGGCGTACATAGACCGAGGCAATTCAACCAAGAACAAAACGTGGAATCTCCATCACCATCCACCCCAACTACCCCACTGTCGCCGATTTACCTTCCCTGACACATGTGGCAATTAGCACGCAATCAGAGTCAACCGAGACGACACCTCTGAATGCCGCAGCCTTGCTCAAAGCCATTCTCAAAACACGCGACAACACTTTCTTAGTATTCATTATGGATTTCGCAACCTTCCTCGCCGTCATCGATTGCCTTCCCCCTGCATCTGTCCTTGCTAGCCCAGGCCCGCACAGTACGGGATCGACTCACCGGATGCACCGCAGGAATCATAGATTCCCTCGCTCAGTCCTACTTTGTCCATCTATGATCGCCCTTGCCTCTGCATCTGTCCTCGCTGGCCCAGACTCATCCTTATTTTGTCTTCGGCATTGCGTGCCTGGAACCATGGCCCCTCCTGCCAGTTTTTCGCAAAACCAGACCACTTGCCCTTGCCAGGATACAGGGCTCTGCCAACTACTAGGTCTGCCTCACAATGAGCTCACTACCTAATGCACCTACCAATGAATCTATCTTGCGCCTCTTGATTGTGTGATTAAATAAGACATAACCAACACTAAGAGCCAAATAATATTCCCAATGTCACTACAAACGAACCATGCGACACCATGACTGAACTGCCCCAACTATATGCAACTTCCCTCATTCCTACTCTATCCCTCAGTGAAAACAAGATCCCTAATACGGTTCTTTGGGTCGGAACGTCTCGGAACCTGAACCTGAGACAATGCGTGCACCTTGAAGGGGCCTGGGGTATTGTCTGGAAGGTAGCGATATTCCAAAAAATGGATGAGCCAGCCAGAAAGGCCGACACTGACCCACTCGAATGGCGCAAGAAGGGTAACCATGGCCGTCTGCACCTCAGAATTGTTGGGGATTATGTTGAACTCCAACCAGCGACGCTCTCGCTTCACAACTTTCCCAACGACCCCCTCCTGCACTGGGGCCATATGTCCCAAGCCTTTCTTGTAAATGCGAATCCTCAGTCCTGACCGGAGGCTCCTCGATCCCTCCAAGGACATCTTCCACTGCTCTTGTTTAACGATGCCATCTTCTGTTTTTCGAATGGACAGGTCGGCGAATACGTTGAGAATGTCAGCCATGCTGAGATAAAGAGAGGATGTGATAAAAGAATGTGATTGAAAATGAGCAGTGGGTCTTACGAGCAATGGCCTGCAATAAAGTAAGGAAGAAAATGTCGCTCAGCCATCCATCTTTCATACCATTCGACCCTGCTACAATGCCAAATCCTTCTGGAAATTACGTCAAGTTGCATGCAACCATCTGCCACAATATCGCTCAACCAAATGATGCTGCCAGCCGATAATCACAGCTCCACCCTAAAGTTCTGATTTAAAATTCTGATCCTATTAAATTCACCCCGCCACCATGTCTGTGCTCACCAGCCCAGACTCATGCAATGCTCCCACCCCCCATCCCCACAGCCCTGGCTCACCTCTAGGCTCTGGCATCTTGCACCCTTCCCCTGCATTAAATTAACCATACCTCCAATGCGTTAAGAATGTAAGCAACAAAACCCCTTCCCTGCTCCTAAAATATGGGTATCCCTGATTCGCTGGATGCGTCGCAGGCTTCCTAAAATATGGGAATCACAGCTCATCTCGGTTCTCCCCACAGGAACGGCTATCAGGACGAAAGCCTACGGCTTTGCCCATATATTGCGACCACCGCACTACATTAACCCTATGCACATAATACATATGCTACATACCACATAAGAAGTTGTAGGATCTATTTGATCCCAACTTCAATCACATCTACTAGACAAGTCTAGCACAAATATACAAAGAGTGGACTCTCCGCCAAATACATCCTTGCCTTTGGCTTCGACGTGTATCCGAGCCCCAGCTTCCTAGGGTCAGCCTGATTGGCCTACTCCAGCGCGTTTCGTGCCACACTGCCACTATTCCTATATTACTTATGTATATTCCTCGAGCACAAAGTCTATGAAACTTTGATGCTTGACTTGCCTCTCTGGGCCAACCTGTCTACGATCCTAAGAAGCCCCCTCATGACCTTAGGTTGCTCTTAGGCTGCCGAGAGGATTTAGAGGAATGGGCAAATATTTTCGAATTCGAGGTTGACAGTAATCTAGAACGAGAGGACAAAAATATTCCTTAAGCTTGCCTACGAAACAATCTGCGATCATCACTGAAGACAAGAATGGATGGTTTGTCCACTGCGCTGTAGTCACCATGAATAGAACGAAGTCGGAATTAAAGAGCACAGACTCGGACATGGAATATATTAATCGGTTGGCATGATTCAGTCCACTATAGTGGTATGAGATCGACCCCGACGGATACTACCGCGGAAGTTTGGGAAAACGGTGGCGTTATTTCGGGACTCTCTCTGAGGTTGACAGAGTTCTCAGCCTTCCACTCATTGATATCGTTCTGCGTAGCTTTCCCGGCTGCTTGCGGTGGGGAAAGATGTCGTCGCGGATGGCATCCATGGCATTGTGGAAATCCTTATGTTTATCGGGAACATTGTGTTTGTCCGAAATATGGGCCCATTCTCCGAATGAATCCCAGTTATTAATCATCATATTCTGAAAAAAAGCTTAAATGGGAATAGTATGTATGACGCAAGTATATTTTACTCACTATAAGGATAGCCATGTTGTGGAGAAAATCGTCTTTATATGTTGCTACATCGCCTGGGTCAAGTTGCGCTAGTGATTGCATGGCAGTTTGTAGGCCTTCTATAATCTGCTCGCGCACGCTATCAGAACATTGCGCAAATGGTCCGGCAGGTGGAATTTCAGATAATCCAAGGTTTCCTCTGAGAACGGCGGATTGCGATGGATATTTAACCTACAGATGAAACGTCGGCCACCGATTTAATATCACATCGACGAAGGACTGTTCTTACCTCAATGGGCGCCACATGCAAGGTGCAATGAGCGCAAGGCCCGCCAAAGTAATTTTTCCATGATAAAAGGGTATATCGATGTAAATTGACCCGAACGTTCAGGATTGACAAGGAAGTCGTAGAATGAATCATGGACCCTGTCGCGAAACGCGAGAGGAATTGTGAATGCAGTTGGCATTGTTGTGGAGAGGGAAAGAAGGGCGAGGACTATGAATGGACTTTCACCATTTCATCTTTGTTGGGTACGTGTTTCTTCACGACGCCCCACGGATGTGTATAAGGGTCTGGATCATTCTCCTTCTTCGGAAAATGCATTAAAGAGCGAAGGACCTGTAAGACTGAATTATAAATTCTCCCTGTGTTGCAAACATATGTTCGAATATGGCTTGTGGCTGGGCACAGTCGTGGAGAACAAGGAGGATCCGAGAGCCCAAACGAGTGCCTTCGGCTGACGATGAGTAGAAAGTATCCTTGTAAAGAGGCAATCGAGATCAGCAAAACAAGCAGTCAGTTCCTGTTCAGGTCTAATGGGCGCCGTCGGCTGCAGAACGAGTTCCAAATTTGCCCTGGGATCATCATGGGGGCACCGACAAAATTCACAACCGTGTTGGCGTAGATCGGGTTGCCCTGCGACCTCTTCATCAAGGTATCGAAAGTCGTTTTCGGTGGCCACTGCTCGATTCCCAGCGACTTCAAAGAAGGATGACGTTTGTATAGGGTTAGGAAGCCCTGCCGTAGGATATCTGCGGGATCATTGATAGTGTGGGGAATATTCAAGTTGTCAGATGGTTGACTACCGATGAAGAATTGACGGGATATTTTCGATAAGAAGGGCCGGTTGAATAGATCTTGCATCCGTGTATCTTTGTTGCTTGTGATGATAAACCGAAGGGGTAGTTTGAATACCATTAACGCGTCTGCTATGAGCGATAAAATAATTCTTGCTGTTTCATACTCACAGTTGTCCACGCCGTTGATAATGACCGTTGGAGTATGTTCCGGATAAGACTCCAATTTGCAAATAGGATCAACGATTAGACCCCAGAACTGGATGGCGAGTGACGACGTCATCAAGTTGCGACGATTTTCGGTCGCCATAATAATTTTGTATTGTTCCATAAATCCCGGCATATAATAGGCGAGTTTGAGCGCAATTGTTGGAAATGTTTGATAGGCTTCGTCGTTCCAGGCAGCCTTCTCTGAAAAGGTGAAACTCGAACCAATATGCGATTCCACCCCATACAAGGATACGTTCTGAACCAGGTGTGAGGTCATCGCCGTCGCAGACGGCCCATAGAGCCAGAGCACGCTGAAGTCCGGGGCTCTCAAGTCCACCCACTTGCAGGTTAAGGCGATCAAATTGTGGAATGTCAAACCAATGTCCGCTGTCGGGTCCTTGGATGGAGGTGCGGAGCGCTCAACTTCGGTTCGACCCTGAGAGCTCGATGATGCCAGAGCTGCAACGTGGAATGAGGAAAAAATTATTAAGTACTTCATCGGGCGCATTATGGCAAGAATGACCAACCTTTGTCCATCTTTGCGAAATGCTTGCGGAAATCCTCCTTTTCAATGATGGTCTTCGGATTAGGAATATTGCTATTCGCAAACAAAAAATTTGTCCAGCCATGGGGGTCTTGCAGGCCGATTTCACGTAGTTTAAGCAAATATGGTTCACGACTTGTAGTCTCCCTAGTGGGATGATCGAACCCCGAGGATACATTACTCTGCAGCAATTGAATAACGAGATCCGAAAGGTCAAGTACTTCCAGCTGCCTCGTATATCTGGCGAGGTAAACGAAGTCTTGTAAATTGCGGGCGATGAAAAAGCGGCGATACAGGGCCGAGCAGAGACCGAGCATTGGCACAAGACTCTGCACCGAAAAGATAGGGGTGAACGTGACAGCCTTTTCGTACAACCAGATTGTTTCGTCAAGTTCATCTGGACGACCATATTGAAGGTATAGCTTCCACGAAATGTCCGCGAGCGTCCCGAAGTAACTTCGTCGCATGGGGTCAGTAGGAAGAGTGGACTCCAACTTTTTGTAAAGCTGGATTTTTGCTGGTATACCATTGTCTGTGAGCTGAGGGCGCGGCATCGCGAATCCTGCCTCTATCAAAATGGGTTCGAGAAGTTTGTCGAAAGTGAAGAGATCGTGAGGATTATCCATCAAAAAGGGATGTAACGTCGGAAAACTTGTTCTGCTGTCGCCGGAATTCGAGATAAAGGCCAGATGAAGTATCCGCTCGATGTGTTGAAAGTCTGGGAGATTTCCTAATAGACATTTTTGGACAGAGACGTCCCTCGCACGTAATTTTATTAGCATATTATCAGTTTCGGTCGCGGGTACCTAACCAAAGGTCTGTTTGAAATGCTTGAACTGGTTTAGAAAGAAAGGACCTTACCACTGTATTCGGATCTTTGAGGTAAAATTTGACGAGACCTACAAAATGAAGATAACGTGTTGGTATGGTATTGGTCTTGCTTAAATCAAAGGTTGCTGACCATTAGGACTTTTGTAAATATGACATCTCGATGAAATACGCGTGAAGAGTTCGGAAGAAGAGACCCGACGCAGGTCATCACCCTATATCACAACGAGTTAGAGATCGTACACCATGCCTCAATAAGAATAAGATACCTGTTTCAGCACTGAGCACCACTCATTGTCATCTGTTACCGCAACTTCTGCATCTGGATCCTGTCAGGTGGAGTCAAGGTTGATTCTTCGTCATTTAATTCTGCGTGGCCTACCTGCTGAAGTAGAAGCATATTTATCGCCTTCGAGTGATCCACGGTATCCTGGCACAGAGTAAATAAACAAATGGACAGCAAATTATATAACCTGATAGTTACCGGAGGAAGGTCGTCGAGACCGATTATGACCTGCATAAAAAGGATTGCCTTTATTCCATTGAATTGTCCTAGACGGCGAAGACGCTTACGGATTTCTTCTTTACTATATTCTGCGTACTTGCAGGAACGAGATTCAAAGCAACGATACTTGCCAGATCGTCGTCATGACCCTCTTGCGGAAGGAGAGAGGGTTTAACAGATTTTTGATCTTCGGAGTTGACGATCGTCTTGAAAGGGATCGTTGCCCACGCAGCATCTGAGAGTGAGATGCTACGAGAGCCGACAAACAGACATTGATTGCGCAGGTTCATCGCTTGGACCCGATCGTCTGCGAGACCCTCATTATCGGCAGGTTCTGGTCCAGCTTTCGTGAGAGCAACACCGGTTCCCTCCCACATGTAGGCAGGGATGGGTTCGTTTACTGGAAGCCTGGAGAAAAAGCGGAGGGTTTGGGGGGTGTTTTGAGCGCCGTTGGAGAAGGTTGCCATTCCCCACGCCGAACTTTTGTGATAACCGAAAACTACGCGCAAATCACCGTTTTGAACCCCGCGTCCGCGGACGTTGTTGGTATAAGCGTACCAGCTCTTCGCATGCCTTTCGATGTATTCGTTGAACCGCTCAACGTTGACCAAACGCTTCAGAAAAAGGGCTCTGGGTAAGGTCAAAATCGCACCCTCCGGTGCCAAGGTCCGGAAGCGGTACCTAATTAGAAATCGATCAACTTCGAGCTTCAAAAGAATGGAATAGTAATTTGAACCTACTCGAAATGCGTTTGGGAGGCGTGTATTTGCTCACTCGCAAGGTATGTGCCTTCACTATACGGTCGAGCCTCGAAATAGTCGAAAGGACCGTCCAGGGGGACGAAGTCATGCGGAGCGCGGTTATTGGTGGGATGATTATGTGGTAGACAGATATTAAAGAGGTAATCAAAGCCCCCTTCAGGTGTTATAATTCCTACGTCTCCAATACGAACGCCTTCCCTGCGGTAGGGTCGCGGAAGGCTCATGTTGGACTGAGGTATCCAGAGAGGATAACCCAATTGCTTGGGATACATATGTCGCTTGTAAACTTCTTGGTCGACGCGAGGTTCTGTTAGAATTCCACCATTAAGAGCAGTCAGCTGGGGTGATCGCCTCCGGAGACTTCGGGAGACTCGAAATCGAGTAAGGCCAGTAAACCATCTTGAAACTCGAGATAGAGGGCCATCATTGGGCTGGCTGCTCTGGAATGGATTATGTAATTCAATCGCTCACACTGAAAGAAAGTTACAACATACTCCTGAAGTATTTGCTGCCCCAGTGCCTGCTGGAATTCCTGATAGTAGAAGATAAAATGATTATATGTTAATGCAATGGAAAACCACAAAATGAAAGTACCGTACCGTTCTGGTTTGGAATATTGAAATATACATTGTGAGTTGTTTGATTCGAGACAAATGTACCGCCCCCAATCGCGAGATTACGGGATGCGTTGAAAAAGGAGGTGCTATCACGACAGAAAGAAGGTAAGATCACTGGCAGTGGTTCGTCAGCTTAAAGGGGAACGAACCTTGCACTTGAATGCGTAGGCACTCGATTTGCCAATACTAGGGCACCGGGATCGGACGTCGAACCATCTGGAAGTATACCCTGTTGTTCTTGAGAGTGGCCTTCCGACGCCATGACTTAATCGATACTTTGGACAAGTTGCTCGTAGATTCCAACTGAGGTGTGCTGCGCTCCCAGTCGAACTTTGAATTAGCGCCGTCGTGGAGGCCTGGCGTAACGGTGGAGTCACTCACGAGTTTTGGGATATTTACAGAGGAGTTCGCCAGGGCGTTGAACGTTGTAGATCGAGTTTAAACACCTCCAGATGATGAGAAAGAGGGAATCGCGGAGGAGAATAATGGCGGGCGTTAAAAGGTCGATCTGTTGGAGTGGTTGAGTGTGATCAATGAGGAAATGAAGCATGAAGTTATGTACCTGGGTTCGGTTCGGCGTTGACAGAAAACCTTACGGCAGAAACCATTCCGACGAATATTAATATCGACGCCACTAGGAACAGTGCTAGACGTGTATGTATTGCTCAGAGCATCAAAACCACGTGCATACAGACAAGTACAGCATCCTCAGAGTCACAGCCTGGACATTTTGACAAGTACTGCCTTGTTGACCGTAACAGCAGGTGCCATCCTGTCGGAGGATGCACCCTGCACATCTTCCAGAACTTTATTGAAGGTCCGTTAAAAGTAATTAGATAGGCTCGGACGTAGCCGCTGTTCTTCATTGTATGTTTTCCCCTGACTCAGGTAGGAAAGTGATGTTGATAAACCCAGAAAAAATATCAAGAACAGAGCACCTCGAGCTGAATTAACAGATGATCCTAGATGGTTTCCTTTACTCACAAGCTCGGAGTTTTGAATTATAGAGATCGTCGTAGAGAACCATAAGAATGTTTTGAGAATCTCAAAGGAAAAATGAATGTCCCAAGTGGAGACAAGGCCGCATGGGACAGTGGATACAAGACTGGCAGAGGCGAACAAACGAAAGGCAAATTGAAATTGACAACTTACAAGGATGAGGTAATTTAATATTCACACGGTCATGAATAACCCATTTACGTTCAGCCTGAGGCTGAGGCGCTTTTTTAATCGTCGACGTCGTGCGCCGCGCTTGACCTTTCCTGTACATGTTCGAACTTCGACGACTACATGAAATGATTTGAGCCGGAGTGCGAGTATGTAAAACACATTCTTGTCTTCTTTCTCTGCAGTGCTTTCGGCCGGACTTACGTCAGTTTTACAGCCAATCTCAGCGCGAATTCTGATGTCTGGTCACGGTGTCCCCATGTCCATGTCCCTCTAAAAAAATCCCTCGCCTGTCCACTGAGCAAAGAAAATTGGCACTGCCCTTAATTTGGACATGAATTATGGAGGGTCTAATTGGAGGGAGACCGTTGTCCGTAACCGAGACAATTATGTCGGCCTACCTCATGCAAGGTGCGCTAAATATTCCCTAAAATTGGATGTGATGCTGAACAACTCCTAGATTGCATAGGATTAATTATGTCCACCCATAAAGTTTGCATGCTTAACTCTTGATAAGTATCTGTGTTCATACTCATAATTCCCAGCTTTGTCTCTGATCTATAGTCATCTCCTTCGCGAGTTCTAGACTTTTATTGTTGATCAGTTTCCCAAGCCATCATCGCTGCTCAGAAAAGATCTCGGATTCTCCCCGCGCAGTGGTCATACACCTGTTCACAAGCCTTAAAGTGCGGAGGTACCATCAGTCCTTTGAACGGTCCCGCAGTGGGTCCGTTATAATCCGCGACTCAATGACTCGGTAATGGTCCTTATGGAAAACTTCCCGACATGTATCCGGCCATCCATGCGCACGTTCGGAGGATCGCCACTGCGTGTCAATTCGCGTGGCAAAAAGTTATTCGTGCTTAACTTTGCCTTGACTATACTTTACTCTTGAACGGCGTCATAAATCTGATGCTTTCGGCCACTCGTTTCTCCCAAAATTCTCCTCGTGTTGTTTTCGATTCTCTGCCGTTCGAGGCGGAATGCAAGGCTACAATTCTAGGCTCCTTTTAATTTGACGGGGAGGCCCAACTTTGTATGGTGGGTGGGGTCGAGCCTGACATATATTACAATAAGAGCGCCGAATTACTATTTTTTGATGAGAGAAACCACAACATTGGGTAAGATAGACAGCCACGATGTAACAATGTGCACGGTTTACCGTGGTCAGATTTACAAGCCTAAAATATAAGGGATCAGTGAGGGGGATGCCGAGAGTTAGCCGACGATTTGATTTTGCCATAACGGGCCCATTTATCTTCTGAACCTGACAGGTTGATTCAATTGGACCTGGTGCAGAATCATCAGCCCACAGTGTTCAAGACCTTCCCTCTCCCTTGTGGTGGCTGGAACATCCTCGACATCCTCGACATCGATGGCATATACACAGACGCTGAGCCCCCAGGCAATTCACCAGCAATACCGCGACGTCCACACCGCCGTCACCCCTCCTATGCAACGACGACAACCTTCGAAGCAGAGATTTGTCACGGAACTATCCCAATGTCTCTTCGATTTCGTGATCCAGCTGCTACCGACCCAGGAGGAGATGGCCGTCAAGGAAGACGTTCGCAAGCTGCTCGAGCGCCTCATACGCACCATAGAGCCTGACAGCCGCCTACTGTCATTCGGAAGTACTGCAAATGGTTTCAGTCTTCGCAACTCTGGTGAGAGATGCTCCTTTCAGGGCTCATTTTGCCATGCTTTGCTAACGATTACATGTTCCACTGCCAGACATGGACCTGTGTTGTCTCATCGACTCGGAAGAGCGTCTCGCAGCGACAGATCTCGTAACTATGTTAGGCGACCTATTGGAACGAGGTCAAATACATTCTCCCTGTACTATACCTTGAGCGCGAGAGCTTATCTTTTCCATACAGAAACAAAATTTCACGTCAAACCTTTACCCCATGCCCGTATACCGATCGTGAAGTTATCTCTCGATCCGTCGCCAGGACTTCCGTTGGGAATTGCCTGTGACATTGGTTTCGAAAATAGATTGGCGCTAGAGAACACACGGCTCCTCATGTGCTATGCCATGATTGATCCTACCCGTGTTCGGACGATGGTTCTCTTCCGTGAGTTTCCACTGTTACCGCTCGAATGGACGACTGCTAAAAAACGCCTGATCGCGCGACTAAACAGTCAAAGTCTGGAGTAAGAGAAGGTGAACGACATGCCAATCCCATACATATCTCTTTACTAATCGTCCGACCAACAGAAAAATCAATTCTCCTTACAAGGGCACCCTTTCATCTTACGGTTATGTTCTTCTTGTAATTTATTTCCTTGTTCATGTCAAAAACCCTCCGGTTTTACCTAATCTACAACAAATGCCCGCCCTACGTCCAATATCCAAGGTATGTGGGATGCATAAAATTTCGCTCATCGCTCACGATCTTTCAGGAGGACACACATCTGAACGGACATAATATATGGTATACTTAACTGTCAGCCACCGCCTGCACAAGAAATTTCTAACTCCATAAACAGGTTCTTCGATGACATCGATCTATTGCGCCAAAGATGGCATTCTGAAAATGTTGACACTGTAGCTGAATTGTAAGTGCTTTCAGTTATCGGCTCTGAACGAGTGTTCGAGATACGATTCCGCCCCCCAGATTAATAGACTTTTTCCGGTATTACTCTCGCGATTTCTTATACAACACTGGAGTTGCATCAATACGGGCTGGGTTGCTCAAAAAAGACTCCAAAGGCTGGCAAAACGAAGTGTGTGGCGTCGGTCTTTCGTGTGCTTCATCTTTTAATCCCTCAACGATAGCTTTCCGGCGCACGATTTAACGATGCTCGAGAAAGAAATAGGCTTTGTATAGAGGTAACCATTTTTGTTATTCAGTGATGCTTCTCCTTAACGACGTACGTTTCTCACAGGATCCTTTCGAGATGGATTACAACGTTGCACGCTGCGTGACCAAAGACGGTCTATATACTGTAAGCCTTCGTTGATGTTGAACCTAGCTTCATATTGACATTGAGCGTGCAATTTCAGATACGTGGTGAATTTATGCGTGCAGCACGGATCCTACAGAACCGCCCTGACCGCGCAATAGTCGCCTTGGCTGAGCTCTGTGAAGAAAGGAAGGACGAAGAACTCATCGTTGCCCCTCCTTACCATTCCAGACCCATCACTTTGCCACCGCAAACGCCTTATGCTGTCGGAAGCCAAACTTTACGGCCGAAAGTCGCAGAGCGGTTCTCCCCACCTGCTCAATTCTTTGAGCCTGGTCCTCGTCAAGTCCTCCAACCAGTAACAACACTTCGCCCTCCTCCCGAACATATGGCACCCAAGCGTGGGAAATGGACGAGCCCTCCTCCCCCTGAAGCCCCTTCGGCTGATCATACCCTGTTTGAAAGCCAGCTGGGCAAGGGACTGCAGCTGGCAACGGCGTCGACGGAAGCCAGGGAGAAAGAGGCAGCTTACAATTCCTCCGAAAGTAACAGCGAGGTTTTTACCGATGAGGGATCGGATGTTGCGGAGGATGACATCAAGTCGGTAAGATCCTACACCGAAGGTTCTTCTCCCATTGTCGGTCCTACGCGACGACCTTCCTGGTACACTCAAGAACCGATGAAACCTCCGCCAGCATTCAATCCATTAGCTTCTGGCCCGTCAACCAGATCACCGTCAACTGCAAGAGGCCGGTTTTCTAGAGCTTCAGAAAAACTCGATCCATCACCTCCGACTGCTTTCCGCTCCCCACCTGAAGTTATTCCATCGACATCTCGATCGGAATTCAACAGGCGATCGTTATCTGGCCCTCCTCTGTCTCTCAGACCTACGTTATCTTCCAATACACCACTAGCTGTAGCCACGCCACTTCCTCCATCTCCAGAAACATCCATCGATCCAAGAAATTCCGAACCAACCAATGTATTTTATCAGACGACTACTACAAGATCACCTCGGCCTACCGCTTTATACCCCAATCACGGAACACATTCGTCTTTCTTGTCGCATTACCCATCTCAGTCAAGTTATATTAGTCAGATTCCCCCCGATATCTTCCCAGCAAATCTCCCCCCTTCGCTTTCGTCTCTGAATCCGCGTGCTACTGCAGGATTCAGTACACCTGATCAACTACTGAGAGGAGGGCCAGATACGCCTACGCCTGCCACTTATTCTTTGCATCATTCACACTCTCTTTCAAGCACTACTATCACTGCCCTTACGCATCCACCATCTGCAACGAAGTTCACGGCTTCAACGTCCTCGCGCGATAGTTCGCCATTGATTCCACAGGAGCCTCACGCACCACCGCAAACGATCGCCAATTCACCTGTCATCGACCCGAGACCGAACAGTCTCATTGTACCCGATCCTAGCCCAGGAAAGCCGCAGGATGATGGGGCGCTCTCGCCTCAGCCATCTGCGGTCAATTCGAATGGCAGCTCGCCGACCCAGTCCTCGACTGGGTATTCTACGTCCATCTCACGTTCGCCTTCCCCTCACTCGCCCTCGCCGCCGCCCACTGCGATTCCACATCGACAGAAGGATGATAACACGACATTTCAGGCGTCCTTCTCTGCTTTGACCATCACCGGCGGGGCGGAGAATATCTCGCGTGTGTCGTCCAATGATTTTGTTGTCGGTCTGCAGCCGACTACAGAAAAAGAGAGTTAGCTCATTCACAAGATACCATATACATACCATGGAACGAGCGTGCTATTGTTGGGATTTTTCTAGTCTTTCTCGGCAAGTTCGACACACTGGCATTGCTCTCTAACAAACCTGAAACGCCGACAAATGTGGCCCCTTTTTCAGCTTGCCGGCACCCGACAAACGACAACCGCTGCGATGCCCACTACAAATGGTCCAGTGTCCATGTCTCAACAATATCCCTGTTTGCATATTTTTTGAACGAGCTTATTGGCAGAAATGGTTCAAATCGATATTGATATCCATTCGATTCCTTACATTACATCATACCACAACCACGTCACTAGTCATAGTTCCGAGCTCAAGTTCATCTCCAATCCCTGCACCTACATACCAACAACCCTTGCCTTGTTCCGGAGTCATCACGGGATATTCATCAAATGTGAAGGGCCCACCAATGTATATTGCAGATAAGTATGTACATACGACTGCAATTAACCCATTTCTATGTAACCCTTGATGCTTTTGAGTCTTGGTGGTGGTTTGATCATGCACCGTGGGGCATGAGGAAGTCGCGCGGTAAGACAGGTAAGGAGGGGAAGGGTCGGATAATAACGTGGACAACTTGTTACATTAGCTGTTAAGAAAACAAAGGACTTGCATTCGTAATGATCGATAGCCGACCGACATCGTGTCTACGTGCGTCTGGCGTTGTACAGGGCAGGGCAAGGAAAGAACAAAGCAGAGTAATACGGAATACGGAATGAGGGACGGAGGATGAACCTGGATCACGGTCGACAAGGGGTTTTTGCTATTTTTCACTGTTCTGCGGCCAGGAAGGGGTTGGCAATTTCCTCTGATCCATCAACGGGATTGAGGACGGTTATTGTTGGGCCTCGGAGGACGGTCAGGCCCAATGAGCGCGTGTGGGGCTGCGGCACTGCAATTAAAATGGGCGTTATGGTAAAAAAAATGGTGTGATGTGGGAATGTGGGCTCACATTGCAGCTCCTCTGTAACATCGTCGAGGACGAGGTTCAGTAGTTGGTCATAGCCTTTCAGGATACCAGTCACTGCATGCCATACAATCAAAGCGACTTAGCAGAGGACCCTGCATGCGAGGCGAAATTATGACTCACCTTCACGACCCCCAGTGAACTTGACACGGATACGTTCGTCGACATATTTGGAGAGGTCAAGGATAGCTTCCCGCCTGGGCTTCTCTGCTGCTTGGGCAGAGGCCTGTTGGCCACCGATTGATCGTTTTATGGGGCCTCCTCGGCCACCGCGAGCTGCACCGCGACCCTATATCTTCAGTTGATATGAAGAGATTTGGAAAGAAAAGTAGACTGCTAACCCGATCTGCCATGTTATTCTGGGAAAAAGAAAGAGATGAGTGGTTGCTTAGCGAGTAGAATATAAGAAAGCAGTGGGACAACCGTGGTGAAAAATTGAAGTTCAGCCCAATTGAGGCCAAAGCCATTCAACCTTGGCTATCACCATCAACTTGCCTTGCTTCTGCCTTTTTCACCTCTTCCCCTCTCCCTCTCATTGGGATATCTCTCGCTCAAGCTCATAGACATTCTCATATATTAATCAACAAATCCATACCAACGTCCAGGCTTTCGTTTCTATCATGAACGCAACGGAACTTCTCGCAAACACCCTGTCTGCAGGTACGCCACTTCCAGTTGCGCGTCTCCACACGCGATAAACTCATATCTTGGCTCTCGACTCTTCCAGACGCCGGCACGCGTCAAGATGCCACCCAGAAAATGGAGACTGCTGCTCAGGACAACTATGTACGACTCGCCGTCGTTCTGCCTTTCTGCCCCCCTTTTCGCTCACATCCCAATTTTCGATGTAGCCCCAGTACATGCTGATGCTTTCATCAGTGCTAGTGGACGAGAACACGCCCCTTCATATCCGTAACGCTGCCGCTCTCGCATTGAAAAACGCTTTGACTGCTCGTGTATGTCGTCCGATCTTTCCTATTTTTTTTTCTCGGCGCTTTATGTCTTGCGATTGTAGGAGAGCATACGACAAACCGATATGATCAATAGATGGCTTTCATTAAACAACGAAACCAAGAATAAAATCAAGCAAGATGCCCTCATTACACTCGGTTCTGCCCATGCCAAGGCCGGTACTTTCGCGTCGCAAGTCGTTTCTGCCATTGCCGCCGTGGAGCTGCCGCAGGGACAGTGGCCAGATTTAATTGAGATCCTTCTCGGATTTGTCAACAACCAGGCCAACACCAACCTGAGGATCTCCACCCTCCAGACCATCGGTTATATCTGTGAAGCGATTGTGAGTAAACTGCCCAGGTTGTTGTCAGTTGCTGAGCGAACTGATCCTTGTGTAGAAACCCGAGATCTTGAGTCTGCGATCGAACGAAATCTTGACGGCTGTTATTCACGGAGCTCGCAAGGAGGAACCGTCGCCCGACGTTCAACTCGCTGCAATTCACGCTCTTTACAACTCCCTCGAGTTTGTGCGAGAAAATTTCGACCGGGATGTAAGTTTGATTCTTTTGATCCTTACGATATCGAAGCTTATTAGCGACTAGGGCGAGCGGAACTACATCATGCAAGTGGTTTGCGAAGCCACACAGAACGCTGCTGTCGCTGTTCAAGTGGGCGCCTTTGAATGTCTCGTCCGGATCATGAGTCTCTATTACGACAAGATGGCTCTCTACATGGAACAGGCCCTGTTTGGTGTACGATTTTCCGCGCTTTTTCAGAAACCATAACATTGACAGCATTATCTAGTTGACTGTGGTAGGCATGAAGCACCCCGATGAGCGTGTTGCGCTTCAAGCAGTGGAGTTCTGGTCGACTGTTTGCGAAGAGGAGGTCGATCTCGCGATTGAAGCTCAAGAGGTGATTTTTTCTTTATTTTCTCTATTTCTAGCATTACTGACAAACATTACAGGCCCAAGAGTACGGCGATGTGCCTGAGACAGAGTCGAAATTCTTCGCTAAAATCGCCCTTCCGGAAATCGTACCTGTCCTTCTCCAACTCTTGACCCAGCAGGAGGAAGATGCTGAGGAGGACGAGTGGAACGTTTCGATGGCTGCGGCCACATGTCTTGCTCTTCTTGCCGGAGCCGTTCAAGACGCAATCGTCCCTGCAGTCATCCCCTTCATCGAGGCCCATATCAAGTCCGAAGACTGGCATCAACGGGAGGCGGCTATCATGACCTTTGGCTCCATCCTCGAGGGCCCTGATCCGGCCGTCCTCACCCCGCTCGTCAACCAGGCGCTGCCGCTCCTCATCGACATGATGACCGACAACAACCTGCACGTCAAGGACACCACCGCCTGGACCCTGGGACGTATCTGTGACCTGCTCATCACGACGATTAAGCCCGATGTGCATTTGCATCCGCTTATCTCTGCGCTTGTCAATGGCCTACAGGACAGCCCGCGCATTGTGGCGAACTGCTGCTGGGCGCTGATGAACCTGGCCGATCAGTATGGTATTTACTACGAAGATGAAGGCGAGGTGCCCCAGAATGGACCGTTGTCGCCGTACTATGAGGGCGTGGTGCAGGCTCTGTTGCGTGTTACGGAGAGGTAAGTCTACTATCGCCTCTTTTTTTCCGTGCTTGTTCCGTGGCTGATGATGGTGCTTTAGCGCCGGAAATGAGTCCAATTACCGGACGGCGGCGTACGAGGCTATCACCTCGTACCTCACTCAGGCCACCCCTGATGCTATTACAGTCGTTCAAAGTACTGCAGTTACCATCCTGCAGCGAATGGAGCATTTATTGAGTATTCAGGTATCTATCAACCACCTAATTTTGCCATTTTTAAAGTTTCCTAATAACTATCTTTAGAACCAAATTCTCGGTGTGGATGATCGTAACAACTGGAACGAACTTCAAAGCAACTTATGTGGAGTTGTTATCGTGAGTAATAGAGGAACTCCTATGGATTATTCGTCTTACTGACAGGTCCGTAGTGTGTCGTTCGCAAGCTGAACGATGGAATTCGACCTCTGGCCGATCGCATCATGACTCTCGTCCTCCAACTCATCCAATCTGCCGGCAAGACTTCAACAGTCCTTGAGGATGCCTTCCTCGTCGTTGGCGCGCTAGCGTCTGGTAAACTAAACCTTTTAAAACAAAAACTCGTTACTTAAAAATTTCCCCTCTTTCCAGCTCTGGAATCCAACTTCGCGCCATACATCCAAGCATTCCTGCCGTACCTCTACCCCGCTCTCAAGGCACACGAGGACACCCAGTTGTGCACAGTCGCCGTCGGCATTATCGGTGACATTTCGCGTGCCCTTGGCGAACAAAGCACTCAATATGCGGGTCCCTTCATGACTGTCCTCTTGGAGAACCTGCAGAGCGATGTCTTGAACAGGAACGTCAAGATCTCTATCTTGTCCTGTTTCGGCGATATCGCGCTGGCAATTGGTCCTGCGTTCGAGCCGTACTTCGAGACGACCATGGGCGTCCTGAGACAGGCGGGCGCTGTTGAGCCAAACCCTGTAAGTGTTGAACATCTGACTTCATAGCAACAGTTGGTTTATTGACGTTTGTTATGTTTTTAGCTGGACTATGATCTTGTTGATTATGTTGGACAACTTCGTGAGGGTATTCTTGAGGCGTATACCGGCATCGTCACGGGTCTGAAGAAATCAGAAAAGGTGATGATACGCTGTTATCTGATGCTCGTGACGACATCGTAGGCTAACTTTCTTTTACACAGCCTCTCTACTCATCCGCATTCTCAAAGTATGCTGGAGCTCGTGCATCGGTGCCTTGCTGATGAAGAGCGCACGGATTCGCTGATGAGACTGTCGTACGGTCTTATTGGCGATCTGGCTGAATGCTTCTCCTTTGGACAGCTTAAGCAGTTATTCCTTGCCAACTGGATCGCTTCCGAGCTGCGCTCTAGAAGTCGCATGCCGGATGAGACCAAGAAAACCATGCGTTGGGCACGCGAGGTAAATTCTATAACCGTCTTGTCTCTTCATTTCTCATGCGTCTCTCTCCTTTCTGCTAGATGGTCAAAATTGCCACCCAGTAGATCCTCTCTTTTCCTTTCCTCTCTCGTTTCCTTTTCTCTCTTTTTCTATTCCGTTTTGATTCTACATTGCCTTTCATTACCCGTTTCACCTCTTGTTTTGTTTGCTCCTGTCTTTCATTCCTTTTTCTCTCATCTCGCTCTCTGTCAATCCGGCACATGCAATCTACATTCTCGGTTTTTAGTCGTCATCACCTCTCAAGGAGGTACATTATAAAGTTACGAATTGCATGTAATAGACGCACGGACTATAGTTGTCCCACAGCACTCACAATAACGTTTGCCATT
>JADNRV010000549.1:0-25302 GCA_015499995.1 Flammula alnicola
CCGCTCCAGCCTTCTCACCTAAACGTATAAAGTCCTTGCTCAGTCCACAACATCGAAGCTGCCATGGAATATGCCAAGCTTCTAGCAGCATACGCCGACACAGCAAAAGATGACTTGCTCATCATAATGCGCGTTTATTTCCAGAAGCCACGCACAACTGTTGGCTGGAAGGGCCTCATTAATGATCCCGAATTGAATGGTAGCTTCCAGATTAATAAAGGGCTGCGCATTGCGCGCACTCTGCTCCTCGATATTGCCAAGCTTGGCCTTCCCGCGGGTTGTGAATTCCTAGACACGATCACGCCACAGTACACCGCGGACCTAGTTTCCTGGGGCGCCATCGGCGCGCGTACCACAGAGTCGCAGGTTCATCGCGAGCTCACGTCTGCATTGTCTATGCCTACTGGCTTCAAAAATTCAACAGACGGAAGCGTTGGAATTGCCATCGATGCATGCCGCGCCGCCAAGAGTGGTCATGTTTTCCTCAGTGTAGGAAAGGAGGGCTTGAGCAGTATCATCGAGACCACCGTAAGCATCATCTTGGCTTGCTACCTCATTTTCTCCCAACATCTCGGGATAGGGAAATCCCGACGTCCATGTCATTCTACGGGGCGGTTCTCAAGGACCAAACTATGCCGCTGAATTCGTTCGCGATGCTGGCATTAAATTGGCCAAGGCTGGTTTACCTCAAAAGATCATGGTAGGTTCATCCTAACTGCAACAGAATCCAACCTAAAACTATTTTTGTCAGATTGATTGCAGCCACGGAAATAGCTCGAAGCAATATCAGAAACAGGCCGAGGTTGCTGAAAATATCGTAAGACGGGCCTCATCGCCATGAGTTCTAATTATACTTAACGAACGCACAGGCACATCAACTTGAATCTGGAGATACCTCGTCTTATATCATGGGCGTTATGATTGAGAGCAACCTTGTTGAAGGCCGTCAAGATATCCCCGCTTCTGGTCCTGCCGGCCTCAAGTATGGTCAGTCTGTTACCGATGCTTGCATCTCTTGGGAAACGACTGTCCCTGTACTCGATCGCCTTCGGGAGGGTGTCCGAGCTCGCAGAGAGCTTGTGAGGAGCAATTCCCGAAGCCAGTGATAAACCAGGTATGTCTTCCTATTCTTCTTTTCTATCTATCCATTTATAACTGGTAGGTATTACCAGAAAGCTCTTGTGTTGAATGAAATCATGGACATCTACTGGAAAGAAATTTTGAAAAAAAAAAGATATAAGTCATCGTATAGAACGTATTACTCTGTGTAGCCTCTGCCCCTACTCGCCAAAATCAACTTATTCGAGCTTTACGCTACACCATCCTTGGTGCGAGAAGACACCCTATCTGTCGAACGAACATCAGTGATACACGTCTCTGGATCATTCACAACGAATCTGTTTTCTCTGGCCGGAGCGCAGACTCGCCTTTGGTTCCGTTTCACCACGGTGCTTCTTATATGGACAGAATTCATACGCGTGGCAATCTCTGCAACTCCTATATGTTCCCGATATGCTTTGCCACCTGATCTTTGTATGCAAAAATTTGGATCTCGAGGCATTGCGACTTTAATTCGGGATTCCTCGGCGAGAAGTCCTAGTGATATATGTTTTGGCCGGCTCTTGTCTACTATCAAGAAGTGTCTGCGTGATGATGTTCAGCTATCTGACAACATGGCGGCCGGGATTATCGACCATGGAGAGATTATCCTTGCCGTAGAAATCCCAAAGCAAAGGTATCGAGTGTAATTTGCTGGCTGCAGGTCATCTCCATATGCCAGATCCGGATCTCCTGAGATCTCCTGGCATGGTCGGGCCAAGAGAGAATGCTCGAACGCTATTCGTCCGCGGTCTTCCGATTTCGAATATGAGAGTACATCGCAGTTCCCTGTGCATGGCCTTCTTGGATAACTTCCCAGGTCCTTCAACTCAACAATCAACATCGACCAAGAATTTCTGCACTTTCGAGAATGTCGTATAAAAATGGCAAAAAGTATCGAGGGGAGTGCCAACATCTTGCGCGCCCGGGGTCGCATTCGCTATGAAGCCATCTGGTACATCGACTAGACCCTTCGAGATGCAACAGGAAGAGACATGCATCTACCAGGTAAACAGATTCTTCGCCCGCGAATGTGTGCAGAGACGAAGCGTCAAAACCACCAGTTAGGAACTTAAAGTTGGCTTTGAACAGGCCACGACGCTATGGCAGAATATGTGCTAGAGGCTGGCATAAAAGAAGCTGGTTTGTACATTTCTCGTCCACTGTTGCTCAACAATACGTTTACAAAAAGATCTATCGGATCCCACTTTTACATCGAAAGTAGGGCTTTGGTATTTCGGCATCACCCTGCTTCACTCTTGCCTATTTAAACCTTGAGGGTATGTTATACTGGAGGGAAGAAGACTGCCTACCCCTCGAACGAATCCCCAATATCACAAAGACCCTATATTTCCTGGCCAGAACGCAGGACCGTCCCTGTTATCCTTGTACCATGGCGCATCGTGCGCCAGCAAGATGCGCACGCGAGGCACCTTTCGCAGTTCTTGTATGTGCCCAATATGTTCCTTTGCCTTTTCCTTGTCTTCGTGCATGCAAAAGTGCAGACCATAAGGCATTCCGACTTTGATTTCCGATTCGCCAGTGAGAAGTTTCCAGTGGTGTGCACTATCTCCAGCGAGGTAAATCCATCCACCGTCGGGAGACGTCCGTGCCAGAATATTGACGTGTCCAACGAGATGTCCTGGACTATCGACGATGAACAGACTGCCATCGCCGTAGAAATCGAATGCGCGGGGGAACGGACCAACTGGCTTCCACTCGGCGACAGGAAGATATTGAGTGCGATCTGCTGGGAGTAAGTCGAACGCGAATCTAGAATCGGGGTCTTCTGGGTAGGGCCGGACGAACAACGAACGGCATCCATCTCCGACGAGGAATGTGCTTTTCTTGAAGGCATGCGTGTCCCCGGTATGGTCCCAGTGGCAGTGTGAGATGCACACGAAGTCGATATCGTCTGCACTAGTACCTCCTTTGGCAAGGGATTGAACGCAGTCCGTTGTGTTGAAAACTTTGAATACGGCTGTGGGGCCGCCTATCCTCCGTTGGATAACTGGCGGGTATTTTCCCAAATCGCTGTTTATTCCGAGATCGAATAAGAATTTCTGTGGTCTTTGAGAGTGTTGAATCAAGAAACACAAAGCAGGCAGCACTTCTGTCTTGCCAGGGATCCCATCCGCGATGAAAAGATCGTCCGCCGCCTCCAAGGATCCTCCATCAAGGGCAGACACAGTGCAGAATGCCTGGTCTGCGGTCGGAGCCGGAAGTGCCATAAGTGTACTGCGCAGGTCCAGTTACACAAATATCAGCTTCGCTATCTCTCACTCACCTTCAGTTTCTTCGAGTTGGATTGCCTAGAACTTGGCAGTTGGGACCTTGCAAATTGATCTCTTACAAAGGATGAGTTGTAAGCCAGCACCAAAAGTTCTCAGGTGATAAATTTAGGTGCCGAGGTGTATGCCATGACGCACTAGTATCCTGCAACGTGAGCAGGAAATTATGATAGGTCAGGTGCATACAGTGACTTGAACATGTACCAGCGAGTCCTGACGTTATGTTATTAACCACTTTATGCGCAATCTTCCTATTGGATTCCTGGAAATCAATAAGTCGAGCTCGCTTTCTGAGGCAAATGGCTGCGAGGCCTCTCTATCGAGGAGATTCGAGTGAGATCGTATCGTAACAATATAGGAGAGGATACTTTGCTGCTATTGTTGAAAGTGTGAAAACCGGATGGAAATTTCTAGTCCGGAAACCAAGGACTTGCAGAAGAAAGAATCTTTAAGAATGAGAAAGTGCGGCAGTGTCTGGACTCTGCGACGCCAAATAACCTGCCTTAAAGAAGATTCTGCTCATTCACGTGATATAAGTACCCCGATTGACGCGTTGAATCAGGTTGAATCGTGCTTGAACTCAGAATATCTCAGATTTGGAAAAGCCGGGTGTCCGGCGGCTGGCGGCTGGCTGGCTGGCTATTTTGGGCAGTGGGAAGATGTACTGCCGGCTCCGGCGGCCACCTTTGCAATGAGATATGTTGTCGATCCCGCCCCAAGCCCGCCCACCCATTCATAAATATCTTAGTACCTATAAATTATAAACCCTTGCCGGAGGATAGAGTATCTCACTAAATTAACAGACAATACATATATAAGTATACATAAATTATGAGGCAGTCATACACACATGGCTGCTTTCAACTTTCCCCGCCTTTCTCGAATCCTTAACAAAGATCTAGGGAAGGGTGGGTGTCAGGACCATAAATTTTAATTCAAAATAATCCCGCCCAATATATAAAGGGCGGTAGCAGTGGCGGCTTCGAGTCTCTGACTTATCTCGCTGGTGCATGCTCATAGGATGAAACCCTCGATAGTACTTACATACATAGATATTACTGCTGGAGATATATAACAATATTAAAGAATATTTACACACTTACAGAACAGCATTGTATCATTAGGGCGATGGACATTATGATTGAGGGACATTATAGAGAGGCGTACACGTGATGTCTGGCCGGACAGCCAGCCACCAGCCACCAGCCACCCGGACACCCGGTTTTTCCAAGTTCGAGATGTCCTCCTTGAACTAATCTTCAATCCACTCCAAATCCACTCCCTCATTTTTTCTCAATCATCGACTCGGACGAAGAGCATTGTGTGTATGCTTCGAATGAATACCATTATCACGAACCATTGCAATGAGAATGATATGCCTGCAACTTACACTAGGCCATAGTTAGTAAGGAGACAGAAAAGATCTATGCTTCGACGCACCGCCACGATCAAGCAGTCCTCGCACCTCTGTTCTCTCATCTCCGATCCTACGTCTTGAGTACATTGCACCTTCAATATGCTTGCAGATGCTTACAGATCTGTCAGATCTACCTTAAACAATTGCTAGTCCAAGATTACTACCCATGCCTCGTCCCTAAAACTCCCTACCCGTCGAACGGACCCCTTACTATATGACACAGACTCTATATTCCCGGACAAAATGCAGGACCGTCCTTGTTGTCCTTGTACCAGGGAACATCGTGTGCCAGTCAAATGCGCACGCGAGGGGTTTCGCAGCTCTTGTATATGCGCGACATGTTCTTTTGCCTTTTCCTTGTCGTGTGGATGCAAAAATCCGGACCATGAGGCATTCCGACTTTTATTTCCGATTCGCCCGTGAGAAGCCTCCGGTTGTGTGCACTATCTATCTGAGGCGAGGTATATCCATCCACCGTCGGGAGACGTCCGCGCTAGAATGTTCAAATATCCAACCATATGCCCAAGGTTATCGACGACGAACGGACTTCCATCTCCATAAAAGTCGAATGCGCGTGGGAATGGACCAACTGGTTTCCACTCAGCGACAGGGAGATATCGAGTACGGTCCTCTGGGAGCAGCTCGGATGCGAACTTTCGGGATCTTCTGGGTGAACGGGGCGCGACATCCATCTCCGACGAGGAAAGTGCTTTTCTTGAAGGCATGCGTGCCTCCCGTATGGTCCCAGTGACAGTGCGAGATCGCACACGAAGTCGATATCATCCGGGCTGGTTCCTGCTTTGGCCAGGGATTGCACGCAACCCGTTTCATTTACAACTTTGGATAGGGCTGTGGGGCTGTCTATCACCTTTCGAACCGCTGGCGGGCATTTCCCCAAGGCGCTGGGTATCCCGAGATCGAATAAGAAGTTCTGTGGGTTTTGATAGTGTCAGATCAAGAAACATAAACAAGGCATTGTTTCTTTCCGTCCACGGATCCCGTCCGCGATGAAAAGATCTTCCGCCGCCTCCAAGGATAGTGCAGGATGGTCCGCCGTTGGACCCGGAAGTGCCATAACGGTCCTACATATTAAAGGTTCGTTTACACAAATATCAGTGTTGTCATCTCTGATATAGATCTGATATAGATCTAACCTTCAGTTGCTTCAAGTTGGACTGTCAACAAGTTGGACTGTCAAGAACAGGGTAGTTGGGACCTCTGACATTCATAATCTTCATCATTGCCGCCCATTTGCTTTTTCACATATATAGCAGAGACGCCCATGAGTGCTCTAGACACGTTAACGTGCACGCCAACATACTTTTAGATGCAATGGAGATGCGATACAAATGCCGTCCATTTCCAGAGTTCCCCTTCCTCGGATTAGAAGCGCTGGAGGCTGTCGAGGGCCCATAGGTTCAAGATTTAGACGTAAGTATCCCTTAAAACCACTTCTTGCCACACGTTGACCTCCTGATCAGATTCGACCTTGATCATGGATAGATCGACTCCGCCTCAAGTTCTGGGAGCACCGTTTCTTGGATTTATCGTTGGGTCAATGTAAGTCGACCGAGTTGAATCTTACTTCAAACTTTACTAAAGATATGCTGTCCTAGTCTGTTCGGCGTAGCTCTCCTGCAGGCATACCAATACTTCCTGCATTACGTCCAGGATTCGAGGTGGAGAAAAACTCTGGTAAGACGTCCTCAATGCAAGTATATCAGTACTAACGTTCGCGATTATCAGATTGCAGTTGTATGGTGAGCCTGCTCCCTCATTGCCACTTAACTGGTACAAACATGCGAAACAAACAGTGGTCTCGACTCAACGCATCTCGTTTTCTCCGCAATTATGATGCATTCCTCCATTTCCAGCCCCTCTGGATTTTCGGATGATAATTTTTTATGGTGAGAACTGCCTTCATCTCTCATGTGGACTGTCGACCTGACCTTTTTCGTTCCTCAGGACTCTAAAGGTCTGTCCGATAACACTATTAGTTGCTCGGCGAGGCGGGAAGACTCAATACAGTTTCCGCTCCAGGGATTTGCGACGAGCAAGGTACCTTTCATCATTGTATTTGCTTGTGTTACGACCCTTGACGCTATCCTCCCAAAGACGCTGCTTATGGTCCTCGTACAGGGGTAGCTTCGTTTTCTCCCATTTCCTTCAGTCGAACTCAATGATGACATAGCTATTACCTGCTCCTTATTTGGCGTTGTAAGGTTCATATTTCCTTGTACATCGCTTGCCCTCACGTCTGGCATAGTTGCAAGAAACATCACATTAGATCGAGTAGTGTCGAAGGTCATTCAGGTAAGTACGCTCCTACCCGCGGACTTCCCATGCTGAGGCCAATTTTAGTTCCTTTCGGTTCTCATTTTTCTCTATGCAACAGGTATGTCATGTCAATTGTCTGCCTTTCCAATTTTCCGATCAATCAACTGGCTTACTGGGATTCTAGCCGTTGCTACTGGTGAGATATGACTATGATATCCCACTTCCTCGACGCTGAGAGATTGTGACCGGATAAAGCCTCCTTGACCTACCTGTAAGTCTCGGATCTCGTGTTCGATTGCACGTATGGAGTGCTGATCGACGTTCTAGAGGGCAAGTTAAAAGCTTCTACGGCTTCTCCGTTTCATTTCGGGTCAGATATTAGTACAAAGTCACAACTGCCATCTGAATTAACTTGTGTCACTTACCTCGTCTAGAATATGAGCTTCATCGGATTCGGGTCTACGGCTCTCATCGACTGTGCTATCGCGGCCACTATGTCGTTCCTTCTTTTCAAAACAAGTTCAGGGAATAGTAAAAAGTGAGAGATAAATTGCTATCACATTCTTGGTCAGAGACTGACGATCATTCTCAGGAGTCGGAGCGTGGTCAGGTTCCTAGTCATGTTTTTCATTGGGACAGGATTGTTGACAGCGTGAGTTAGGCGACCTAAATGTAATTCTGACATTCTACTGTTATCTCACGTTCAATTGTTTAGAATGGCGGCCATTGCAACGATCGCTGTGGTGAAGTGATCTATGATGCTGTACGAACGACCACTGCTAATCAAGACCGCTGTTGCAGTACGTTTCAAGGCCGTCGACTGTTCTGTATCTCGGCATTGAATTTTCAGTACCAAGGCGTATGCAATTTCAGGTTTAATGTTACTGTTTCCGTGATGTTAAAGTTTGCCTCTTTTCCAGTCTATGCAAATTCGATCTTAGCAATGTAAAGGTTTCTTGTCAATTCTTCACTTTTACCCATACTCATGACTTCATAGGTTCAATTCTAAAGAGCGCCTGCGGAAGAAAATGCAGGCAACTACAGAGCTTCAGCTTTCGAGCAAGTTGCTCTTCGATGACTTTTCGGGCCCTCCAGAAGTAGGAGTACCGTAAGAAGAAACCCGATGCCCCTCCCATTGCTCGAGGTGTGTACTCAATGACATTTGTACTCTTCTCTGAACCGCCTAAAGATTCTCTTAGTGCCTAGCATTTGCGAACTTAATGAACGTGCTTAACAAGACTGCCCCTTGAACTATCCTCTCCAATATGTAATCTGAATCAAAATATTTTCTAGAAATCTATAAGCAGCTTATCTTCGAAGACCGGAGCGCTGGCTGGGCTTTCGCGGTCACTGGAGCGCTCCTGCTATAGGCTTTCAGTCTCTTTCAATGCACCTTGATTATCCAGTAGATATTGCGAACTCCCTGATGCGTCTCTTTGTCACTAAATGAGATCAAATGCGCTGCTGAGATTGATGGCTAGCGCCCTCTCGATTAAGAGGTTCGAGTGCGTAAGATTCTTTAACTTTGCTAGTACATCTTTGGTCCGTTACAAAACACGAAGGTAAAAATGCTACAGCGATGGTATCTTTCCAGGCCAAAACGCGGGTCCATCTTTGTTCTTGTTATAAAATGGCTCGTCGTGAGCCAAAAGCACCTGCACTCGAGGAATCTTCATAAGCTCGTTGATGCGTCGAATATGTTCCTCGGCTGCCTCCTTATCTTCGTGTGCGCAGATATGCACGTGGCCCGGATGCCCCACAGCGACTTCTGATTCGAGTGTGATGAGGTTGCGGTGGTGTGCGCTGTCTCCGGCGAGGTATATCCATCCACCGTCTTGAGAAGTACGTGCGAGGATGTTCACGTGTCCGGCGAGATGTCCGGGGGAGTCGATAATGAAGAGACTACCATCTTTGAAAAAATCGAGGGCGCGGGGAAAAGGGCCAATAGGTTTCCATTCCGAGTCACTCGTGTTGAGGAATTTGGTACGGCCTTGCGGAAGGAGATCTGAGGCGAAACGTCCTTTGGGGTCTTCAGGATACGTGGACTTCAGCATAGATTCACAAGCACCTCCGACCAAAAAGGTGCTGTTCGTGAAGGGCTGGGTGTCGCCCGTGTGGTCCCAGTGAACATGGGACAAGCAGACATATGCAATATCGGACAGAGACGCGCCACCTTTCACAATGGATTCCGCAACGTCTTGCTTGACATGCACACGGTAGACATTATGAATCCAGTCAACGATGACCGGAGGGTAGTTCTCCCAGTCCTTTCGTATACCGAGGTCAAATACGAATTTCTGACCGGTTGTTGAGTGGTTAAGAAGGAAAGATAATGAGGGCGCAGTGGTGACCTTGCCCGGAGTCGCGTTGGAAATGAACATCTCATCTGGGAGTTCGATGAGGCCTGCTTCCAGCGCTGAGACATCGCAGAATGGCTGGTTGGCGTTGGGAGGAGGAAGAGCCATGTCGGGATTTGAAGTTTGAACTGTCGTAGTCAGAGTTAGAATGTCGAAACTATTGCTCGAATTCGGGAGATGAGTATCGATATCGGTGAGTTCCGTGAGATTATAACCAAGCTGTAAGATGCATATGAAAGGAAAAGCAAATTGAAACGATTATCAGTCTAAGAAAGGCTAATTTTAGAACCAGACCGGGCCGCGATACTTACTTCATGAGATATACTGTCAGTGTCTGTAGTAACACTAATTCAAGTTGGTCAGAAGCCTTTGTAATGTCATGTGTAGATTATTACCCATACCAACGCCATACATTATCATACCCACTTCAAAGTAGCTGCTCAGTCGCTCGTCTCGGTGTCGCCTGGCCAGGCACATTGCCCAGATACCCGTGTATATCACGTGAAATATTTTAAGGCAGGTTCGGACAGTGGACACGATGGACAGAGCGGTACTATGCAAGTGAGTACTTGTCATTTTCTCGATATTCCATTTGCATCGATAATCTCACCATGAAACGTTAAAAAGATAGACAGAATTCGGGCATTCAAGTCTCCAGACACTGAACTAACGACTCGCAATTGAACAACAGACAGATCGATGACATTCCATACATCTGCAAATGCGTTTTGGCCAAATAGTAGGCCGCCGCCTCAGTAGTGCCGCGTGATGCTGAAGCTCCGCTGTAGTACTCAGTAGTAAATCACCCATCAGTAGCATCACGTAGTACCTGAACCACTATCAGCCACTATGTACATGGCTCACTCTCAGTGATTTTGCTTTTTTCTACAGCTCACTATAGCCGCTACTATATTTCTGTGGGCCTACAGATCTTTCCATAATTTCTAAATGCAAGTCACTGCCGTTTCGGCGGTCAAATTATGTAAGAACCGCTGTCAGCTGGGAATAAAAGACGGGACTTGGAAGAATTTTTCAACCCTTCCTTCCCAATTCCTTCCCTTCCCCTCTTCCTTGCGTTATCGGCTTCAAATGTCGAATTTCTGGCGATGTTGTTCGACTCTACAGTCTCTGCTGACAAATTACCATTGAAGATAATGTGGCATGCCATGATATGACGCCGTATGTTGTTGGTACGCTGTTTCCTTTTCTTGAATGCTCTCCCATAACTTATAGGAACCTTTGCATCTATCTTTTAGAGCTGTTCGTATTGTGGGTTACTGTGAGTATCTTATTATGTCTTGTTAAGTATTCACGGCTTATTGATCATTTGCTGGTATTTCAGTTACTAGTTAGCTGGTGGTTTCTGATTATTTCAAGGACTTCATCCTTTCGCTCGACATTCAGCATTCCACACAAAACAGTCAATTCGCGACAGAGCTGATGATATAATTATGGCAGCTGAAGCGCTGAAGTCTTTACTAGTCTCCCTCAGGCAGCCGCCGAAACTATTTCAACCTTCGTGCCTCAGGATATTTCGTTGTCTTTACCACCTTGCAGTCGACTGTAGATACTAGAGCCTGCTATTAGTATACTGTTACCTCATGTTACTTTCCTCGCTCAAGCAATACTTATATATATATATGTTTTGACTCTATCTACTGCTCATCCGGCTCTTCATTTACACCGAAAAAATTTCACTCCGCGGGACGCGGAATTCATATGAAATAACCCAGATCATGTGGGAGCGTACACTGCAGATACTGGACTATGGACAACTACGGAACTATTGGTCCTACGGCCCTACACACCTACACCACTATGTATCGCTCTATAGTAGACCAGTGTACTTTTTGTCACTATCATAGAGGGGGGGGTTGCTACGGTGCTATGTCCCTATTTAGACTATGTAGCACTCGTAGTAAACGGGTGTTTTGCAGATGTACTTGTGCTCATCAAGTGACCTGCTGCATCCCTGGGCCTTGTGGGATTCAGGATTTGTCGCATGAATATCACAGTGCACCCTAAGTACTCATGTCAAATACGGGTAACGGGTCAAATACACACCCGTAGCCGTTTCTTTCTGCTCTTTCAGCACTCCCAGAATCATCCCCTACTTGAACACTGCAATGCGCATTGAAGATGGGTTCCAACCAGTGAGTTATGTTTGCATGTCGCCATGTTGCACTTTCTTATTCATCTGAATGTCTTGTATCGTCTCATGCCTCTAGACCCCATTCTCTGAGGAGAACGCATATTTTGGAGATCCAGTCCTCCCGAGCTTGTTGAAACGTACCTTACCAGGAAGGTAAGCTTCCTACTTTACATTCATCGTTCATCAGCATCGTCATTAAAACACGATCCCTAAGTGTATTCCAGGAGGTCGAACCGGACCTTGCGCGCGTAGGCTCCGAGGTCGTAATATGTATGTGCTTTTCTTCTCTGATTCACCAGGTTGATGACCGGAAACTTCCATCCAGCTCTTCGTGCCCTCAGCAATAGCGGCAAAGTATTTCCCCCTACGTTGTTGCAATACGACCAATGGGGCCGGCGGATCGACAAGCTTCAAACGAGCGAGGGATGGCGAGAACTCAAGGCTATAGCACAACGAGAAGGTCTCCCTGGAATCTTTTACGAACGAAAGTATAACGAGCATAGTCGGACATATGGATTTGCGAAAATGGCTCTTATGGTTGGAGATACCAATGAAGTACGTCCCGAAACGTGATTCTAAATAAAGCCCTAACGATGCTATGTCGTAAAGATATTCTGCCCCATGAGTATGACCGACGGGAGCGCTAGGGTTATTGAACTCATTGGGTCACCCGAGATGAAGCGAGATATCTTCCCTCGTCTCATAAGGTACGTGCTTTGAATGCGAGATACGAAGGACTGGAATTTAGCTAATATTCATCTCAGTCGTGATCCAAGCTACGCTTTCACCTCCGGTCAATGGATGACAGAAGTGAGTTGACTTTAGCTGCGGTCTTTTCCTCCCATTGATAGATACATCTACAGCGTCCTGGAGGATCCGACGTTTCCTTGACAGAAACAACTGCGCATTCGGCGGGTAAATCGAGCTTATATGGCCTCCAATACAGCCTAAACGGCGTGAAATGGTTCTCCAGTGCTACAGATAGCGAAATTTCAGTTGCTCTCGCCCGTACAGGTTCACAGAAGGAAGGTTCAAGAGGACTCTCTCTCTTCTTTGTGCCTCTGCGTCTTCCTCTTCTTCGGAGTCCATCCGATCCGATCCCCTCACCTACCAGCAACAACGTCCTCGTCCATCGTCTGAAGAACAAGATCGGCACCCATATTCTACCCACTGCGGAACTCACGTTGGAGTCAACTAAGGCCTACCTCATTGGCTCGGTCGGTCAAGGAGTCAAGAACATCTCTCCAGTCCTCAACATCACGCGCTTATGGTCCGCAACCGCGTCCGTCGGGAATCTGCGCAAATGCCTCGCCATCGCAACCTCGTACGCCAAAGTGCGTTCTATCCAGAGTGGCACGCTGCTCCTCAGAGATGCACCAATCCATGTCGAGCAACTCGCATCTGTCAACCTCGTGTATCGCGCATTGGCGCATCTTACATTTGGAGTTGTTGGTCTGTTGGGTAAGGTTGAATGTGGGAATGCGACGCCGGACGAACAGCGCAGGCTCCGCATGCTAACACCGGTGGCCAAGGCATACGCGGCGGAAAAGGCGTGCACGGGGATGGAAGAGGCGATGGCGGCTATGGGAGGTGCAGGCTACATGGAAGAGAATGGGTTCGGTCGGTCGATCAGGGACGCCCTTGTGGAGAAGTACGAGCGTCTTCTGTTAATGTTTGAGTTTGAACTGATTGTATTTGTGCAGGATATGGGAAGGCACCATCGTCGTACTGGCTCTTGACCTGACCCGCTCTGCTCAGGATCCAGTTTATCTGAAATCTTTCATTTCGGTACGTTTTCTGTCTTGTGGAATTCCGCTCGTCCTGACCTATATCGGTAACAGTGGACTGCATCCGTGATGGATTCTTGCCCAGCAAGTCTGCGACAAGAATTCTCTCCTGCTTTCAGCATCCTCAAAGAGGCAATCGAAGAAGTTATCCCGTCATATAAGAAGCCAATGAATCCACTCGTCCCAAGACCGGCTCTCATGCTAATCGGCACCATTGCTTCAAGCATATATTTGCTTGAACACGCAATTTGGTCATATAACAACTCCGAGCCTACGAAAGATCTTGACGTCGAGGTCTTTAAACGATGGATATTCGAGGGTGGGGTGGAAGGCGCAATCCAGGCCGTCCAACGAGCTAAAGTCAATACGGAAGGGCGGGTGAAGCTCAATTCAGCATTGGTCTTTGGACCAAATGCAAAGCCGAAGCTCTGATTGAATCTGGTGCGTCTTCGGTTGATACTGTACATGTATTATATATCCTACAGATTCTGATATCTTAATATTTCTCCAGATATCGCTGCTATGAAGGTGAATAGGCAACAATATGGCATCTGAGAAAGGCTAATTCAGCCACGGAGAATATCCGAAATATGGAATTACATACCCCAACATCCCTCGGCCTCCCCAATTTTTCCGAGGCGTCAATGTTAAGAACATAGTTTGTTCCGAGCGAATGATTCGTATTGTAATGGCACGCTGCAGCACAGGTCTTGTCAACTACACGGACTTTGCGATGAACGGGATACTCACGTTTTCGTTTTCCGAAACAAGATCCGCCAGAGCTTGGAGAGAACTAGACTTGAATGAGTTTTGGTCAAGTTGACCGAACTTGACAACAAGATCGCCTTTCTGCAACGTCTGGAGAATATGACATTAACATCAGAGCTTAGACTTGGATAATTAAGCAATGAAAACGTACCGCATCTGCAGCAGGACTCCCAGGCGCAACGCCTTCGACCTTTGCAAAAGGTTTTAGAGCAGCAGTTCCAGCACCATTTTGTCCTTCGCTCAGCGCTGATAATGTTGGGTCATAAATACCCTCCAGTGCTTTCGCAATCAAATCCATAACAGCTTTGTGATCGTTTCTCAGCTCGATAATCCGCACCCTGGCGCCCCGCACTGCGTAGATATCGATGTCTGCCCGAGGGAATCCTTCAAAATCCACAAGCGGGGTCTGCATCGTGACATTATTAACTTGGAGGATAGAAATGTGTGTTTCGAGTTCGGCTTCTATGATGTCTTTCTGCGACATCAAGGCACGGGCTTGTTCCATTGGACTGTCTGGATTGGGAAGAGTGAAGCCCATAGGGGAAGAGGTTAGAGAAACTAAGAGACAATGTTGAGTAGTAGTAGTACAAGTACAAGAGAGGTTCAGCGCGATCGAAGAGAGTCAGTTCAGTACGACGTACTCGTGTTTGGATTTGGTGATTCTGCCAAATAACGGCCAAAAAAGGGGGCTTGGAAGCTTCGTTGGGACTCTCAACTCATAGATTCTGGACTCAATCCACGTCTCTTCTTACAATGTGAGAACTTCGATCGCGAGCGACTTAACTCATTTATTTCCCTAGTATTGCACACGCGCATGGCATTATAAGTATGTGGGGGTAAAAGACACCCAAAGGAATCAAATCATTTTATTACAACGCAGTCTCTTTTCGTGCTTCATTGCGTGGGGACCAATGGTATGTAATCTCCACCTTAAATCGACAATTTGCTGACGATCTTTCCTCCCACAATTTCTGCAGTGTCTAGAATGCGAATGGCTTCCCCAGCAGCCTTAATACCACTGGCAATCATAGCTCCAAATGTGGGGCCCATGCGGTTGGATCCGTCGTGTTCCGAAAGTTCCATTCCTGAAAGACTTCTGTGAGCATTCATAGTGAGAACCCTGGAGTATTTTTACTGACCTGTCATAATGAGTCCAGGTGTGACCTCACGCGTGCCGTTGACGATGGCAGGCTCAGCGCGGTTCATGTCGAGCCCGCGCATGTTCCCTAGTTCTTTCAGCAAGCCGGCACTAACCAAACGTTTCGCAGAAAAGGCCCCCATAGGTCCGTCATGTCCAGTGGCTGATATAATGACCGGAGCGGTGATCGTGTTTGGATCCATGCACGATTGCGTGTCATGGTTCAAAGCCACGAGAGTCCAGTTGGTGACCACGCCCGCCACGCGTTGTTTGCCTTCGAAGTCTTTATGGATGATCAAATCTTCGACCGCCGTGGCGTTCATCAGCACCACATTTGGCATAGCCAGGACTTTGGATAGCAGTGTCGATGTGAACAAGGCCGCGTGCTTGACTACCACGAAGGGGCCTTCATCTTCGTATTCGACCCCTATCTCTCGAAGAAAGCGGTCTGCTGGCTTGCGGATAACCTTTACGGGAACGATCAGGATCATACTGGGCAAAAATGTCTTGGAGTTGACGCACCATTGGGGTCATCAGCTGGCCTCCAAGCCAAGCTCCACCTCCTGGTGCTACGTTGGCTTCGATGATAGTAATTTTCAGCTGGAGAATTGTTACATGGTTATTTCAATCAATAGCAGGTGCAAGAACGACTCGGCGGACCTCTGGACGGGTAGTAGCGAGCTGGTATGCGCATGACAATCCTGCGCTACCAGCACCAACGATGACAACGTCGGAAACTGCTCTCTCGTACATGGTGTTGAAGTACCTGTTATGTGTTTAGTATCCTTTGCCACGCCACATTGTGCTAGGCAAGAAATACCCACCGTTTAATCATCGCCCTCGACACCTGTGCCTCTTCGATGGGCGCGAATCGGTATCCACCCTTGTAATCCTCAAGGAGGTCGTATTTCTGAACATCGGTAGCTGAGGAGACGTGTTTCTCTGAGGTTGCGACGGGAGCCATGGTTCAGGTTCGATATCCCTTTCCACTCCACCCTACTGCCTTTTTATACTCAGTGCATGGGAGAATTACTCAGAAAGCATCCACGATAAGGCCTTGGTATGTGCTCATTTCTGTCTAAAGCACACACGTTGATACCGGGCTTTGAATCTGGAATATCAAAGTGAGACCTTTGGAGCGACTTGAAGCCGATTTCCATGAATATTCTTAGATGCGCGGCCCGGGAATATGTAGGCCTCGAAGATTAAATATGCTTCCTTGTGATGACCCTTTCTACTGCCCCAAGGCGGGCGACTTCGACGGCAAGACAAGAATTTTGAAATTTGTTCGGTGTTCTTCAAGGATTTCTTGGGTCGAGGATACGGACGTCTGATGCGAACTTTCTGGCCAACTTATTCCCACTGAAAGTCTGAAAGGCCTTCACAAATGTGGATCCGTAAGTATGCATCTGGGATATTCGAGATTGTCTACTATCTTTCAGATCCAGGTTGTGCACTGGGAGGGGCAAGGTGCTCTGTGGAGTGGATGTACGGTATATTCGTGGTGATTGGAAGCATCGCAATAATATTTAACTGCCAACAATAGCTGATTCTCTGCCCGTAATAGGCCACCCTGCTCTCCTGTATGGTCGTCGGCGGCTCCTCGAACTCGCCTTTCCCAAAAGGATGTCAAGCTATAACTTGGTAGTTTCGAAAGTCTGCCTCAAGAGCGACCACCAAGCTGACCAACTTACATAACTACATGCCTCCGAAATCTCTATTTAAAATTTATGGTAAATGCTTCTATCGCTTCAGTCCAAAATGTTCAAGCTTTCCGAACTCACGTCTGGTCGCTGCTATATCTTCGCCCTCTTCAGGAATTATTTCTTCTGAGAATCAATTTGACTATGACTCGCGGAATGATTTTACCGAGGCCTCGACAGGACGGAAGTCCCATCTCGCGACGTCCATGAGTTAGTGGAGGAGATTTTGGGAAATGTTTTATTGGAAGGATCTCCATTTGGCACTCAAGCGCTTAAGCGCCCGAGCTTGTGGACTAGGTCTTGTTAATTCTGAACAGAATTCGAATACCTTTTCTTGGACGACCGCCCGTACGTGCGCTTATGTGCATCCTTGCGTCGCTCCTTTGTCGGTCCCTTTCTTCCCTGTCCTTCTGTTCGCTGCCCTCTTTGAACTCAGTTTCGGAACTCAGTTTCGGATCTCACTACGACAACGGGTCATTTATCCGGCAAGCATGCGATAGCGTTGGAGAACGATTCATGTGTGGTTGCGCGCTATGTTCGGAGGGTTGACGGTCGGATATATGCTTTCTTTCCTCGCCCTCAGTATTCAGACGGCTTCGGGGCGCAGGTGAGTGGGGCTGACTACATACCCTGCTGGAAGATTGAACGTTCATATATGCAGAAATACTCATTATATTCGGAAGCATCCCTATAACTCCTTGCTCATTTGAGGCCTAGGCTTATTCTTCAAGTCTCCCGGGCCTGCTTTCGGTCTTTAGATGGCGCAGTGCAGCACCAAGGATCCACATGTTACGTGTAGCATACTAAAGCAGGAATCAGATCTAAGAATAGACAGGAATTCCATGATTTGTTGAAGTTCCCACTGGCCATGCCGAGTTGTTCGTAAAAAAAAAGTCATTGGAGCAGCCCGTTCCCATCGTTCAAATTCTTTACTGCGTCCCCGGTCCTGTCTCCGATTTTGAAGGAGACAATCAGTGTCCGCTCCGTTCGTTTGATCAAAAGATAGTTCTGGGTTATCGGTCAGTGCATTGCAGTTGACAACGTTGAAGTGGAAGGCATGTCGGTCCGGCTTTATTCGGCATCTTGACTATCATTTAACCCCTTCTCTCGTACGAGTCGCATTTCCATTCTACAACCCCGTCTCATATCATCTAAAATGCCTTCATTGAATTTCATGAGCGGGGAAGACCCTCTATCGTTGGACCGCATTCGTTCCGTGCTGACCAGGCTCGAGGATACCATAATCTTTTCTCTCATCGAGCGGGCTCAGTTTGCGCATAACCCGCGCATGTACCAACGAGGAGCGTTCAAGGAGCTCACAGATCTTGAATTTCACGGCAGTTGGCTTGAGTGGTTTCTGAAGGAAATAGAATCTTTTCATGGTATGCCGCTATTTTATGACATCTATCGTTCCGAGTCTAATTCATCTGTCGTGCAAAAGCAAAGGCGAGACGATATACAAGGTGAGAGACCTCGCATCTCTTTATCATCTTGCATCCATCGATAACAAGTTTACTCGCAGCCCTGACGAATACCCTTTCTCCTCTGATCTTCCGGAGCCTGTCCTTCCACCTTTAGACTTCCCTCCCATTTTATATCCAAATAAGATCAATGCCAACCCCTCAATACTCTCCTTCTACACCTGTGCCATCGTCCCTCGAATTACGAGACGAGAAACACTCACGCTCGCCGCGAAGAAACGGGCGCAGGGTATCATAGGGAGCGAAGAGTATGAAGATGATGGCAACTATGGAAGTGCGGCTACGCTCGACGTCGAGGTGCTCCAGTCGATAAGCAAACGGGTTCATTATGGTATGCCGCTTTTTCTCGTCCAGGATTAGGTTCAGCAAGACTAATCCTTTCTCTAGGTAAATTCGTATCCGAAGCCAAATTCTCGCAGAACCCTGCAGCTTTCATACCCCATATTCTCAAACCCAACCGGGAAGCCCTGGAGGCCCTGATCACGAAACCTGAAGTGGAGCGACAGCTTCTTGTGCGGTTACATAAGAAGGCTTCGACCTATGCCCAAGACATCGTCGCCGATGGCGAGACTCCAGTCAACGGGGTTAATGGAAAACTCAACAACTGCACTTCAAGTAAGATTGAAGTAGACGGTGTCGTTGACTTGTACGAGAGTTATATCATCCCGTTGACCAAAGAAGTCGAGGTGGGAGAAAATAGTCATATTCTTTCTTTGTGTTCCATGCTGATATTTGCGCTTAGGTCGACTACCTGTTAAACCGTCTGGAGGGATTGTCAGAGGAGGATATTGAAATTTTATCAAAATCTAAGGGACCGTAAAATATTCACGTTATTTATCTTGCTCTGCTTTAGTTACTATTCCCCTTTTTTCTCCTTCACAAAGAAATGTCGACATGTTATTGGGCTGGGACAGGCAATGCACAAGTGGTAAAGAGACAGAACATTCTGATACAGCGAAGTATTCGATTAAAAGCACGGAACCCCATGGAACGTTGTCTATGGCGAACTTGTCCTAGGTTTCGTTTGAGAAGAGTTCTTGGCTTTAAGGCGTCTTCCACCTCGATCGAATTTCCTCGAGAGCACACGTAATCACGCCAACAACGGGTGGTAAGAGTGGAATAAGAAGCGCAAAAATATACCGAAGACACTGGGTGTCCGTTACTCGATTTGCTGTAGTGACCCCATAGCCGGCTCCTCATGAAGGAATGTTAACATTTATTGTCGAGCCAGCCTTGTGTATCCAAACGGTAAAGAAAAAGAGATCTCAAATCCGTAGCTAAATCCTCCATAAAAACAAAAACAGAAATAGAAGACGTAATAAGGAGTGGTATACGAAGACAAAGGGAATAAGCTAATGCACAATGCAAACAGATGAATGTCGAGATCGGAGAGGGTATGGCCATCGAGAGGGTAAGGGGTAAACATATAGTAGAACAAGGGAATCAAGCAGGAGATAGAAGCATATAAGAGATCAATCACAATCCGAGATCTATATTTCATTACATCAGCACGATCTGAGGAAACGACGAAGTTCTTAAGACGGACCTTCCAACAATCGTTGTCTTTCTTCGTCAGAAATATGACTGGTTGCGCGTCGGGCCAGAAGTTTTTCAGTCCTGTACTTCTCGTATAAGACTTCTTTAGTATGGGTTTTAAGCAGCTGCATTTAATGGTTGAGTATAAATCCAGTAGATCAAAAATATGGAGCCTGACTTTCAAGTGAGTGGATAGAACAGCGGTTCGTAAAGCAGCAAAATCGCAATGGTTGGGGTCAAGAACGTCGACTGTGCCCCATCTGAATTTTCTGATGAAGACACCCTTTAGGTCATCCGGAGGCCCTTGTTGAAGGAAGGAATAGTTCCGAGAACTATTGACTGAAGCAGGGGTTTGGGGGACAATTTCCGCGGAAACATGGCCGTCTTCGGAAGGTTGTTGACTGGGAGATGGCAATGTCAAAGCACTGTCTGTTGAAACAACTCTGGGACGACGTTTGTTCGGCTCTGGAGCGATGAGGGCAAACGGCAGAAGCGCTGTGAGGTCAGTCTTCGCGACAATGTGCGCAGAGAAGCGAACGTTGGCTACGCTTTCCTTATCATTAGCATCCGGTGAGACAGGTCGTCCGTCGTCTTCAGCTGCCTGAGAGAGATCACGGCGAGACCTGGAACGCGAAAGAGCTCTGCCATGTCGGGTTGAACGAAGTTTGATGACGGGACGAGATTGTCGGCCCTCGTCCTCCTCTCCCTCCTCACTCTCATCCTCCTCACCGACTTCAGGAATTCCGTCTCCATTGCCATTAGCATGTCCATTGGACTCGCTATCGGGAATAGCAAAAGAAGTCTGTCTCTTGGGGGTGGCGCTGGGATCAGCCTTCTTTTTCGCCGGTCCAAATACACCAAAATCTATGCCTGCTTCCGCAAGCCCGGTGCGCACTGAAAGAAAGCCGATAAGCTTCGCTATTACGTCCAAAGAAACCGCTTGAAACCCACCAGCATTCTTGACTGCCAGCAATTTTTCGTCCGTCAACGAGTCTGCACGAGCAATGACAGGCAAAACATTGGTCCTAACAGACAACCTCCGAATAACTCGAATCTCAGCAGGAGACATCGTTAGCGGCGTATCTTCCTCGTCCTCCGACTCGTCGCCAGAGGATGTGTCAGGTACCAGGTCTGGTGGATTTCGCATCGAAACAGTCGTTTCAGACCGCGTCTTACTCGGTAAGGAAGACAAGGCACGTCGAGCATCCGAGGTCATGATAGAAGCGGGGTCAATCATGTAGATGCAGCTGCGTTCCACAGTGAACTCGAATTCGACAGGGGTAAAACATCTAAACTCACAGATGGATATGTTGGTCTCCTTTGCTCTGTCGAACGACTTTGGATTCCTGCAATCATGGTTAGCGGCCTTCATCAATTTGTGAAACTTATGGCGGTGCGTACCTCGCTCATGGTGTCCGCATATTGCGCGTCCACGTATTTGAGGACCGAGTTAACCTGACGTTCAAGCTTCAACTCCCGACCCTCCAAAAAGTCAAGCCCAGGTGTGTCGATGACCGAAAACAATACTCTGTCAAAGCGCGACTCGCATATCTCGACACAGGCAGTTTGGATAGCCTGTGTTGCCTTTGTTGACCCTTTAAGGAACCGATCCACGGCTGCCTTTTGATCGACAGTGGCACCAGGAGAAGTGTCGGCTGTCTCCAGCAACAACCGGAGAAGAGAAGTCTTGCCGGTGCCCTTTCCACCAACGACCTAGCGGAATGGAAGGTAAGTTTCAAGCACAAATGCGAAGTGGGCGCGCGACTGACCATAAGGTTGAACGTGGGCGGAATGCGCGCCCGCCTTTGGCTGTACCTGCCAGCCGTTAAAGGAGGCGTCTTTTTGTCGAAAGACGATGGCGGGCCGGACATGTACAAGGAAGATATAGGGCCATCGTGTGCTTTTCCTATGGACGGCCGAAATGGTTTATGGAAGGGTATTGGAGCATCTGCTTGGAAAGAGGTTTTGGCCGCACCTTGGGGTTGGACAGCATCAGGAGGTGGCGACTGCCGAATGGCGGCTATATCCACAAGGTCTTCGGGCCATGGAATGCCTTGACTATTGAGCTCTGGCAGCGACGGGGAGGTCCTTATGCGAGGAGAGGCGGGCTCTTTCTTCGGCTTGCGGCGGAACGAAAACATGACTGTCTCCTGTCAGCGGCCAGGAAGTTGTCAAGGAACAGCAGAAAGGGAGAAAAGAAACAAGGCAAAAGAGCGTTCGAGAGATAATGGACCTCAGAAAGTAAGCAGTAACGTCAGCAGCGGCGGGAAACCTGGCTGCCGCAAACAAGAGAAGCAGGAGACAAAGAAAACAACCGAACAATTTGGCATTTTTCGCGCCATTTGGACCAGTGAGGTACCGTAATTGATGTTTTGATCACGACCCCCACAAAGATCCCGAACAGAAAACAAACAATTGGACTATATTTCACTGACAACAAATACACATACAGATCCACTGCTATCGACAAAGAGAAGGATAGCTAGATACTGCCTATAGAGCCCTAAGTAAACCCTTTAAAACAGCCAAAACCAACAGGAGAACATGGGAGGAAGGGATAGTAATCTACAGATGAATATGATCGATCAAGCATTTAGGGTATACCAGCATGAGCTGGGTTGTTATCCATCCTCATTTTCTTGGGGGCCCGGCTTATGTCTGGGTACTCCAGAGGCCTTTTTAGGTCAACATCGTCGTTGAGGTGCATATCGACTTCGCGGATGTCGTGCACATCATTCCCAGTGGAAGGCGTCGGCACCATTCTGGAGGAAGGAGGGGAAACTGAGCGGGGAGAGTCTGCAGTTGCGCCTTTGGAGGTCGACGGCCGCCGCGCCTTCTTCTGAGAGCCATTGGAACCACCAGAGTCGTGCACATAGTTGCAGTCCAATTGCCTGCGAGCGCAGCTAGCGCAAGCAGGATGAGCTCCATCACACTTTGTCTTACGGGCTGTATGGGGAAAAAAGTCAGGGGGTTAAAATCGAACTGGAGCTGAATTAGAACATACCCCGACAAAAGTTACAAGCAACGACTTTTGGGCCAGAGCTAGTGGATTGACGAGAGTTTTTTCCGGGAACGGTGGCTGCCCGTTTCCGTTGAGCAGCTTGTAAATCAGAGGCTGGGCGAATGGGAGGCAGGGTTGGCGCGGACATCGGTGCAGGGGTGGGCGGTGAGGGTTCCGTCAACGGGAGGGTCGCAATATGGGGGACATCGTTGTCAGGGAAGTAGTTGCGGGAGCTTCCATAACCGAGCCCGATTCGAGCTTTGGACGAGAGGAAGACCCTGCTGAGGAATCGTCTCTGCGTTCGCTCATAGCGGACATAGATGGTAGAGAGGGTGGATATACCTCGTGTTGCTGCCGCCCTACATTAGAGCTCCTGCGGGACGGAGGCTGGGATGGAATTTCAGGCGAGACAGAAGGCTCATCTGCCTCTGGAGATCTATCATCGCCGCTTTCGCTGCCACTCTCGTCGCCTTTTCGTAGTCTTTGAGTCCCACGTCGTTTGTTTTGGGGCATATAATCGCAAGGATTGTTACGCTTTGAACATTGGCCGCATGTGGGGCGGCCGCCATCGCATTTGAGTTTCCTCGCTGAAAACAACGTGAGAAATAAGGCTACTTGGGACAGAAGAAATGGCCAGCTTACAGCGACAGAAGTTGCAAGCAACAGTTATCTTTTTTAGTACGTTGTTTCGCCCCTGAAGGAAAGATCGAGTTAATCAACGAACCGAATCACCACAGATCGTCACTTACTAGGCGCATTAACTCTACTGCCGCTAGTGGTAGGGGTAGGATCTGGCATTGGACGAGGAGCAGACGAGTTGCGAACATCACCAGGATACACATCACGATGCTGAACAGCAATAGGATGGCGATGGGTAGTAGGAGGCGGTGCGGTATCGATGGCTAAGATAGGTCTAGATGGGTGGGACATAGGAGGCATGTGAGAGATGTGAGAGATAGAATGACGGGGAGAAGGACGGTTGTGGTGGGTGTAATCAACCCGGAACTTTTCGAATAGATACACTTGTGTATAGCGTTGTAGAGTCTATCAAAAAAGATTATCAGAGATGATCAAGCGACCTGGAAGCAAGATTGACACTTACTTCCATGTGGTGAAAGATGGCAGTACGGAGCGATACGAAGTCGCTGTGGTTGGAGTCCAAGACGTCCAAAGTGCCCCATCGGTAGGAGCGCACAAACTTTCCTCGAGGAAAGTGAGAAGATAATGAATAATGGGTAGAAGGAGTGTACTGCTGCACCAGCTCATGTCGCGAGGGCAGCCTTCTGGAGACGCCGTCGCTATGAGAGTACATGTCTGGAGAAATAAGTGCATATGGTAACCGGAGCAAAGGCGGCGAGGTGGGCGAAGTAGGCGGTGTGTTCAGATTGGAGGACGACGCTCCGTTGGGCCCATGGCCATACCCATTAGATGAATCCGGCCTATTAGCCGAAGAGTGGTCGTCTTGGGCATGCGCCAAGGGAGGGTCCGTGTCGAAGATGCCAAATCCTATACCGGCGTCCGCCAGGTCCCTGCGAATGGCGAGTTTGACAGCCGCCAATCGATCGTTCGATAAGATATCAGCTCGGGCTACCACAGGGAGGACATTGACACGTCCCGAGAGACGGCGAATAGCCGTAATGTCTGCCTGTGGCAGGCTTGGCCTGGCGAGCAGGGGGTTCGTGGTAACGGGCGGCTCAAGGATGACCGGTTCGTGATCTGGCTGGGAGAAGCTGTTGGTACGGGTTCGGGGAATGAGCGGGGCAGGCGGCCCCGGAACTGACGGCGGTAGGATTTGGTCCGGGTCCAAAAAGTAGATGCACCTAGAATATGATGGAAAGCAGGGTAAAGCATATGAGCGGTCGGCCTTCTAAATAAATGACTTGACTTAGGGGCGACGTACAAGTGGACGTAGCGGTCGCCGCTCTTTGCTTTCCACTCCTGCGGGTAGAAGAGAGGATACGTTAGCATGGGGGTGGGGGCGGATTGAAATTAATAGGCGCCTTACATCTTCAATTCCTTCAGCAAACCTGGAATCAATATGGCGGACGGTCTCGCTGAGCAGGCGCTCCGCCGCAACCTCGTCTCTAAAGTCCAAGGAAGGTGTGTCGATGAGAGTAAGCCCAAGAGTCTGCTGCTGTCCGTTTCCGTCAAGGTCGAGGTTGATGTCAAGGGATGCAGCCCGTATGTACGACGTGTGGCCGCTGCAACCTTGGACGAATTTAGCGACAGACGCAAGCTGGTCCTTAGTGGTCCTCGGTGAGATTACGCTGGTGTCGAGGAGGAGGCGGAGGAAAGG